>MCFE01000096.1:0-173074 GCA_002104905.1 Basidiobolus meristosporus CBS 931.73
TTTTTGGGGATTCATCCCTTTGTATCCGTTGTCTTTTTTCCGACATATATATAGAATCTGTCATGTCTTCTACTACGTTGACCTCTGAATGGCCCCGATATTTGCCTTCCTCTTGCGAGGTATTTCCTTCTCTTTGTGTATTTGTTCCTGCAGTTGGTACTAACTTGAAATAAGGACAGTCCCTCAACATATGTCCGGGTTCTCCACAACCAAAGCATCTTCGTTCCCTTCTTGGAGAGTTGTGGTTTGAACTGGGGATAGAACTAGAATTTGTCTTCTGACTGGCTAACAAATTAAGTTCCATTCGATCAAATTTAGCTGCCAGTTTATCCAGTTGACTATCCCATGACGTTGTTGGCGGAGTTGATAATGTTGCATGTGTTTTCTCATTGATATTTTCCTTTGTCTGGCCTCCTAGACATTGTTCCTCCTCCTCAGCAAAAGCAATTGCTTCACCCAGAGTTGTGGGTCTACGTTTTCTGACCTCCATTCGGATCTTAGAGTGAAGAACATCAAGAAACACTTCGATCTTATCTTCCTCCAGGGAGTATCCCAACCTTGCAAATAATCTTAATACTTTTGCGGCAATTTCCGCTACTGATTCATCTTTCTGTCGTAAATTCTTCAGGTTTTGACGCCATGCATCCATTCTTGCCATTGTAACGTATTTTTCCTTGAATCTTTGCTTAAAGGTTTCCCAATCTGTCAAAAGCCCTTCATTTTCTTCATACCAAGTAGCTGCCAGTTCCTTCATGTAAGCACCTGCAATCGTTGGAAGATCTGCTAGATCCCATCGATTTGCTTTTTGACTTACTTCACATTCCCGTAGCCAAGCAATAGGATCTTCGGTCTGATATCCCGAGAAATCGCTAATTGTGACCAGTCTTCGTTCCCGTTGTAGCGTGGTCATCTTCCGTTCTTTTAGTAAGAGATAGATTCCTTTTGTTTAATACTACCCCCTGCTGTGAGCACCAATTCTGTTACGTACTTAAAGAGTAATGTCCTTTAGAGAGTACGAAAAGGGATAACCTATATGTTATCTTGTAGATTCGACGGGGTAGTGTAAGAATATCTCTTAAAAAGGTTAGGGTGGTGACTTCGTAGAAATATATTCAAACTAATATTCGTTCCTACTACGCTCTTCTGCCTATAACCAAAAACTCCCTTTTTATTTAGTTACTTGTTTGGTATTTATACCTTGTTGTGAGTCTGGTGATTTGTCTTTGATTTGTTTTTCCCTGGCTACTAAGTCGTCTTTGTATGCGTTGATGTCACTTAGCATCGAGTGACTCTTTACTCTGTAACACTCCCAACTGTGGCTCAATGGTTTAGTGGTATAATTCTCCCTTAGGGTGGGAGAGGTCCCGGGTTCAATTCCCGGTTGAGCCCCTCTTTTGCATTTCCATTCAAAATTTTTGATGGCAAGTACGTGTACCAACTCTATTATGTATAGTAGTTCGAACCATATTTTTATGTGGAAGTACTTTGGATGTAAATTTGTAATGGCATATTTACATGTCATCTACTGTGAGGATTTTGGTTTGCATCAATTTCAGGCAAAGGATTCGTTTACTATCTAGAGAATCACCTTGCCATGTGGGTGTACATATTAGAAAACATTTCCTTCTATTCACATAAATGGTTTCGTGGTGTAATGGTTAGCACCCAGGACTTTGAATCCTGTAATCCGAGTTCGATTCTCGGCGAGACCTCTTTTATGCACATTGCATTCTCCAGATACTTTTGCATTTCAACTCTCACAAATAACAGCGCCTTCATTTTACAACGTAGACCGTGTCAGGATTATTCGAATTCTAGCTGGTTTGGACTTGTGTTGGATAGTGGCACCCACCTTCGATAAGGACGATATGGCCGAGTGGTTAAGGCGTATGACTAGAAATCATATGGGCTCTGCCCGCGCAGGTTCAAATCCTGCTGTCGTCGAATTTGCTCGCATAGCTCAGTTGGTTAGAGCGTGGTGCTAATAACGCCAAGGTCGCAGGTTCGACCCCTGCTGTGAGCATTATTTTTTATCCAGGCTGGCAGTCTTCATACTCCTACAAGAAAACGGTAGCAATTACATGCATCGCAAAGGGTGCACTGCATCCACCTTCCCCCTAATCAATGTTATAGTCAGTTCGCACACCTACCTTATTTTGATGTTCTACAGGCGCATCTGATTTCGAATTTATGCTTTGCTGGTATTGTGCACTACCCATATTTTTTAACAGAATGAGTTGGCTACCTTGAACTCACAGTGTGGAGATGGGAATGATATGTAAGTCTGAACAATAACAGAAGACTGCGTTGTATCTAAAATCAAATTCTACAACAAGTATAATGTATCATCTCAGATAGTATAGTGGTAAGTATCCCCGCCTGTCACGCGGGAGACCCGGGTTCAATTCCCGGTCTGAGAGTTTTGTTTTAGCTGTCTTGGGTACATCAAAATTATACTTTGACTGTTCTTGAGTTCGTGTACTCAACGGTACGCACTAAATATGACATGACGCTAAGATAAAAAAAACTCTTACAAAATGGGCCGTAGCTTGTATCTATACAGGTCGTTATTTTTATAGAACTACTAGTGTGGTTGATCGATATGGATGTAAAGAGCTACTTTGATTAAACAAGTACTGGTTTTTCTAGCAACAACGGGCGTATGGCCAAATGGATAAGGCGCCTGACTACGGATCAGGAGATTCCAGGTTCGATCCCTGGTATGCTCGAAGTTATCTTTTGTCATCAGCGTGTACAGATAAATGCTAAGCATGTTTACCTCTTCCTAAGCGATTCAATAAATCCTATGGATTGATGATTTTTCTGCCCGAGAATAGTACGTAGTACAAACATATTCTTCCATATATTGTCCGATTCATTTTCTACAACTTTACTCGCTCAGCAATGTAATCATAATCTAAGCCTCGGTCTTACAGACGTAAAGCATACTTGGTTTAGTGGTATAATTACCGCCTGCCACGCGGTAGACCGGGGTTCGATTCCCCGAGTATGCATTTTATACTTTTCCACTATGGTACCTTTTTGCATAACTGTATTCCTCAAATGGTTCGTTTTCCGGAACTTAATAGCTTACCAATATGCATGTCTACTATACATTATGTTGGGTCACTACACTATTGGAAAAATGGAAAGATGGTAAAATGGTTAGGGTTAATGAAGACATACAAATCGATATTTTCAGAGCCGCTGCAAATCCTATAGTCCATCGCTAAAACATTTTAGCATAACCGCTTTGAAACTTTGTGATCTACCGATAATCCTCCACTGATTAGCTACGAGTCGAACCTACAGCATGATTGCTTGACACAGGCGCACTTCCAGAGCTACCGTAGATGCCTGTAGTATTAATTCGTTGAAATAGAAATCAAATATTGTGCGGTTAGCAGTTAGTTGGGCCCTATGTCACCGCTCTATCATTCTTGTATAAAATATAATGTGAAAGATCCTTCCAAGCTGCCATCTCATTCACAAATTCAAGTAGTTAGCCGAATCACATATTAAATGTATAAGGTATCTTGCAATATAGCACGTGTTTTCCATTCATCAAACAGTAATGCCTCCTTGGCTCAGTTGGCAGAGCGTCTGCCTAGTAAGCAGAAGGTCGCTGGTTCGATTCCGGCAGAAGGCATTGAAATTTTTGGTCTCTATTATTTTTTACTGAGTTTAAGTGGAATTCATGAATTGTACAATTGTGATGCATGGCGGGTTGAAAAATCATTTAGACAAGTCGCAAATTGACTGTTACAAGAAACAAAAAGCAATGAAGAGAGTGGGATTCGAACCCACGCCTCCGAAGAGATCACGGCCTTAACGTGACGCCTTAGACCAACTCGGCCATCTCTCCATTTACGAAGGGACCTGTGCAAGGCCTATGTAGTATGTAATGGTCATAGTCACATTCATTTGATTTGTGCGTGCGCTAGAGTATTATCAAAATAGAGGTTGCAATTCGATAGCTGTATATGTGCTCTGAGTATTTCTTTCTTACGCCAAAGTACAACAGTTGGAGGATTTGTTTGAGTTTACGGTCAGATATTATCGCGATTCAGTCTACAAAATAAATGGGCAAACAAGGTATTTAGGAAACGAAGGTTGGTGATTCAAGGAATTCAGATAGAACATAGGATACACTAATCATAACTTTCCTATCGGTTTATCCATCCGAACATAGCTCAGTTGGTAGAGCGGAAGACTGTAGTGTTACATAGCAATCTTTAGGTCCCTGGTTCAAATCCGGGTGTTCGGACTCTTTTGTATTTTATTCAAAAATTGTATACCCTTGTGGTGAAGTTATCAAATGACCAAGCACTAGTGGTATTGCCCTCATCGAGAGAGTATGCACACATCATACAGGTCGTTAAGAGTATATTTTGCTACCCTGGAGGTTTTAAAAGATTGCATACAAAAAATATCAAAAGAGCGCTCCTGGGTGGGCTTGAACCACCAACCTCCTGATTAACAGTCAGACGCGCTAGCCAATTGCGCCACAAGAGCAACTTGAATACAAGTGAAGGATGTATCATCTTATGGTTATAGAATACACAAGTATAGCAAGGCATATGGAATTCATTTCTTGCCGCATAATACTTGCAAGCTGTAAGTCTTGTTTCAGTTATGATTGATCGATTGATTGTTCCCCGACAACCAAGGGTACTTCCTAATTTTTTACATTGGCGGCATCCGTTGACATATACGGCAAGCTGCCCTTGTAACAAGTAGCCGTCTTAGCTCAGTTGGGAGAGCGTCAGACTGAAGTTCTGAAGGTCCTGCGTTCGATCCGCAGAGACGGCATTTTTGATTCAGTTTCAATGTTTACTTCTTTACCGTTACCTAAATGATCTACCCAATTACAGATCAAAGTGGTGTAAGCCTCGGGTCTGTTCTCATACTTTTTTTTTTGAAAACTTCTGTTACCTTGCTTTTTCTCTGACCAATTTATATTATATTGCCACAACTGGAACCTGGTGTGTAACATGCCCGGCTAGCTCAATCGGTAGAGCGTGAGACTCTTAATCTCAAGGTTGTGGGTTCGACCCCCACGTTGGGTGACTCCTTTTTTCTTCAATTATTTTGAGTCCCTTTCAATAGTGTGCAAATTCGGTATAGTATTGCATTGCTTTTCCCGAAAAAATCTGCTATCACTTGAATTAGGCCAAGGTAATTGGAATCTCCTCTGCTTGGAGGGTGTTTATGTACAGCAAAATGATACCTTGGAGGACCTGGGTATCGATCCCAGTGCCTCTCGCATGCTAAGCGAGCGCTCTACCATCTGAGCTAGACCCCCATTTGTACTGCAAGTTAAAGAACGTATATTGAATATTGCATTAGCATTCCATCTTGCTTATGTCTTGCACTAAGCTCATATGCAGGACAAAAGTTTTGCGAATTTCTGACTGCCCCACTGTTGTTTTCTCTCAATACCAGCTTGTTAGATGTTGAGAGATATAATTTGCATATTTGGGTCACAGGCGCAGTATGAGGTCTCCACAAATAGATCAGGTAGCTGAAGGATCCAGCCGTTGCGATATAGAGATACCTTTAGGAATGGAAGAGCGTACTTGTATAAATTTACACATTTACAGCAGTAACCTCGGTAGTAACTCCCAACTGTGGCTCAATGGTTTAGTGGTATAATTCTCCCTTAGGGTGGGAGAGGTCCCGGGTTCAATTCCCGGTTGAGCCCCTCTTTTGCATTTCCATTCAAAATTTTTGATGGCAAGTACGTGTACCAACTCTATTATGTATAGTAGTTCGAACCATATTTTTATGTGGAAGTACTTTGGATGTAAATTTGTAATGGCATATTTACATGTCATCTACTGTGAGGATTTTGGTTTGCATCAATTTCAGGCAAAGGATTCGTTTACTATCTAGAGAATCACCTTGCCATGTGGGTGTACATATTAGAAAACATTTCCTTCTATTCACATAAATGGTTTCGTGGTGTAATGGTTAGCACCCAGGACTTTGAATCCTGTAATCCGAGTTCGATTCTCGGCGAGACCTCTTTTATGCACATTGCATTCTCCAGATACTTTTGCATTTCAACTCTCACAAATAACAGCGCCTTCATTTTACAACGTAGACCGTGTCAGGATTATTCGAATTCTAGCTGGTTTGGACTTGTGTTGGATAGTGGCACCCACCTTCGATAAGGACGATATGGCCGAGTGGTTAAGGCGTATGACTAGAAATCATATGGGCTCTGCCCGCGCAGGTTCAAATCCTGCTGTCGTCGAATTTGCTCGCATAGCTCAGTTGGTTAGAGCGTGGTGCTAATAACGCCAAGGTCGCAGGTTCGACCCCTGCTGTGAGCATTATTTTTTATCCAGGCTGGCAGTCTTCATACTCCTACAAGAAAACGGTAGCAATTACATGCATCGCAAAGGGTGCACTGCATCCACCTTCCCCCTAATCAATGTTATAGTCAGTTCGCACACCTACCTTATTTTGATGTTCTACAGGCGCATCTGATTTCGAATTTATGCTTTGCTGGTATTGTGCACTACCCATATTTTTTAACAGAATGAGTTGGCTACCTTGAACTCACAGTGTGGAGATGGGAATGATATGTAAGTCTGAACAATAACAGAAGACTGCGTTGTATCTAAAATCAAATTCTACAACAACTGCCAGGTCCTTCACCAATACTGTGACTGAGTGCTTCTCAGGTTGAACTGCATTTTTTCCTAGTGAATGCTACACTTGTAACTCAGTATCTGCCTGCTTGTCCCTTACCAGTACTCTGCAGGCTACCTGACATTTCTTTGTCACTTGTTTAGAGCTTTCAGCCCTGCTTGTGATGGGCCCTTGAGGATGCTGCTGGTTTTGAGCTGCAGCACCCATATGCTTCTGCCTTTGATAGTCTTTGTTAATGTTGATATACTTACCTAGAACACCTATGTAGGCCCAAAATCTGTTGCTTGTTTGAATTCAGGATAATGCATATGGAGCAGATCAAGTGCCTTCTGCCTGGCTTTGAGCTCTTGATTGACTCATGATATGCCAGCCTTGAGGAGATGGCATGCTAGATTCCCTATGAAAAAAACTTAGAAAAGGCCAGCAAAATACCATTAGGATATCAGCTGAATTCCAAGTTCTCATAATTGACAACTCTCAATATATCTGTTGTTAGCTGATGGGCAGGCAAGCAAACTAATTCTCCAGGAGGAGGCTATGCCAACCAGCATCTGTACCAAATTTGGTAATTAGCTGCCCATTACTTCCATCAAAAATTTCATTGAAACTCTGAATCAAAAACATCAGCTGAATACCTGCAAAATACCATTGATATACCAGCAGCATATCAGCTGAAAATCAGATGAATTCCAAATTTGCAATTTTTTATAGGAGCTCTCTCACAGCCTCTTGATTATTAGCTCACTCTTCTCAATGGCTTTCCATATCTTGAATGTTAGTCTACTCTTCATTGTTGCACTGAATGGCTTCATGGATCCTCAATGTATTTTGGCTTTTAGGCTTTAGTATATATATCATAGTCTCACCCTCCCATGCAATGATAGGTTTTTCTATGGGCCTTATCTTTGAGCATTGTTGTTGTGCTTCAAAGACTTTACTGTGTTCCTCTGCTGTTACATTGGGAAATGGCTCAATTTCTGGATTGGACATTTAGCTACTAGCATGCCTTCTTTGCAGCCTAAGTACCATGTTCTCTACCTGTGATATTGATTGCTCTACACATATCATCTACTCATCCTGTTTTGGGACTACTTCCTGATTTCTCTGGGCTATTGCATCTATCCTAGTAGTCACTGCACCTTATTGGTGCATGAATACTTTGATATGAACTGCCAACATACTTGCTAATAATGGTGGTGGGGATCTTATGACAGTTATTTGCTGGTCTTCCACCTGAGATACCGCATTTGCTACATTCTCATCTGCCTGAGCATTATGGTCTCCTTGTATTGCCATAGAGATTCTCAATTGTCTACTTGACTGTGAGACTAAGGAGCTCTCAATATTACCCACAGTGAGCACACTGTCATTATGGCCTTTTTTGGATGCAGCCCTGCTTATTGCACTCAGTGTCAAAGCAAGCTGCTGTCCAACCATTTTTTTGCAGTTGTTTGCAGGGGGTTTAGCTGGGAACCAGATAAGCTTGCTTTATTTTTGTCAGTATGTATATGGAAGTGAGTCAAGCCAATAGGGAATCAGTATTACATATATGTGCATATATGGTGCTATAGCTTTAGTTATGATGCTGATTATGGTGAGTCATTACTGAACCTTACATACCTGTAGGTGTACTATCATAAGTACAAGACTTTCTTATACTCAAATGAATATTTTCAAAAAGGTAATATAATAGCATTACATTGTTCAGTGTCAAGCTACTTGCCATGTGGACAAGTCTGCTAAGATTCTACATCATAAGAGAAGGGAAAAAAGTCCATGGGATTATTAAAAAAAGCCTTTCTGCCATAAAGCACATACAATGTCATAAAGCACATAAACAGTGTAGGAAGTAATACAAGGGTTGTGGCCAGTGTTTTGCCACACAAGTCACATTTGAGCATCCATTAGTCATCACTTTGACAATAATAGCTTGCCAGCCACATGGCACTTCTATGAAGGTACCTAGCTGCACTTGTCACCTTGCTCAAACCAAGTCTAGTGAGCTTGTGGCACCTTCTGGCTCACCTCTGCCTTTGAAATATGGTCTGCACAGTGATAACTCTGAAATGAAGGCTCACTGATGGATTGAAAGCCTATCTCCCAGCATAACAGTGCACTGGATGGGACATGCAAATCCCAATATGTGACAGGACTACACCTATAGAAAAAATGCCAAAGATACTTTATTGAGCCAAGTGAGCCCAGTTATCCATTTATTGGAAAGCAATGCTTCCAGTATTATCACTTATGAGGACTTTGAGGAGTTACTGCTACTTCTTGCCAAAATCATTCCAGGATGCAACTTACTATGTACATGGTACAAATGGACAACCATCATGTAGCTGGCAACATATGACCCAGAGACTTTGCTAATACCAGTGTAATTTAAAAATTGCATGATATTTACATCAGAAAATGTCACAATTACAAGGTATCCTACTTGTCAGGGCTCCACCACCACAGGAGGAAAACATTGTTAGGTACCATACTTTTGTTCAATGAATCTGCAAGTGAATAGAGTGTAAATTCTCTAGTTGTCTACACCACACCTGATGCTCCTCAGACTATTGCAACAGCAGTGGGTAAGCAAACAAGTGGGGGAGAATCTATAGGGAACATATGAATGGCACAAGGGGTGGTAGAAATGGGAAAAACAGTCTAGTAAGTTTGAATAGTACCAGTATACAGGACTAACTATAGGCTGCTGTACAGCTATTATAATGCCAAGAGATGTTTGAATTAAGGTCATCAAAAATGGTGTCAAGTTCTCTTCCATATTGGCAGTTGCATATATTGGCCAGTAGGTTCAGCTCAACTATGTGTAGACCACATAAACACTGTTGGATTGCCATACTTAAGGACTATAGAGCACTGTCAATTTATTACCCTAATGGGCAGTAAAACAGCAAAACACCATCACAATATTGTCATAAGAATGGGAACAAGGCCAATAACTATAAGCAGCCAGCATACTGACTGTTGCAAGAGCCTTGGAGATATTGGAAGTGATTGGGAGAACAAGTAGATTATGTGGTTTTCACTTAATGATTTATTGAATGTAAAAGTAGTATTTATACTTTAACATGATCTTGGCATTACAAGCATGTAGAATAGGTTAAGGAAGGTCCCAAGAACATGTGTGCAAAGTTTGAGGCTGTTGGAAAAACCTTGAGATTTTCATATTCTGGGTACCTGGTATTTTGGTGAATTTATTCTAGGTAAATCCCAACAAGGAATTTGATTAGTATTCTCTAGGATTTGAAGGTAATGATCTAAGTGACTAAGTTAGGTGAATATTTAGGTGGAAATACAAATCTTTACAACAATGACAGTCTCATTGTGAGATCTCAACAGCCAATCCAGATTAGATTCACCTGCAAGACCAAATTATTCTTTATAACAACCAGGAAAGACACTCTATTGTTATCTTCCTTATTGACCTTAGTAAGCTGTTTCTTTGACAGTGAGTTCCCCTTATTGGCCAATTGTGTTGGTAGGCAAGCATGTGGCCTCAAGGTGACCCAGCTATTGCCTTCCTTGATTGTAACCTTCTGTGTCTCCAATCTATTGGGAGCTTACCCAGTTTCCTAACTCTGCCTTGAGATTGTATCAAGGTTAGCCATTGGTATCACTACAGGGGTTATGGTACTGGCATATGCACCTAGCATTAGCCCAATTGGCTTAGTTCTGTGGCTTGCTTGTTCAGGATTTTGCACTGCAAAGCAGATTATGTAAGGTTGCAATGTAATTTCAGGGGCTGTTACTGTTTAACTAACACCTTGGATATGTCTATGCCAACTGCTTCACTATCCAAGAGAACATTGGCTGATGTGTTACTGACAGTTCCTTCCAATACTAAAAGCTCTGGATGGTTCAGTGGGCTTAGAGCATCAGCCACATTCATTATTTGCATATTACAATTGCTTTTTTGGATAGATTGAGTTGTACTCCTTATTTGTAGTTGCATAGGACAGTCCTGAAGTAGCTGACCATGTTTCTAGCAATAAGATAGAGACCTTTGCTCATGCATTGTACTTCAGATATTGTGCCCTGTTTGTGTAACACTATCATGTCTAGGACCATAGGGTTTAGGTTAGATATGCAGAGCAGTATAGCATTAGTTGGCTTCTCTGCCACCACTCTGGAGCTTCTATGAGTGGTTTGATACAGTGGAGTGTAATGTCAATCAAAGTGAATATAGTCATATGGCTCAACCTTGGCCATGATCTTGGGCAAGATAGATAATGGTATGTGGTGTATAGGAACATGAGAATTATTGATGCAACACTTCTTAAATTCTTTGTATGAGGTGTGCTCACTGGGCACAATAACCTTTAGCAAAAGCTTGCTAGGAATACTTGGGTTTTGCCTCCACTCTACTGCCAAGGGAATTAAGTCACAAGCTTGTCAAAGAAATGCTATTGAGCCACAATCCCCAACTTAGCTGGCATCATAGCAAAAGTATGTGCAGGACTTAGCATCTTGCAGGTTGAGAATATATTACAGCTTTCAAAGTCAAAATAGCTGTAAATTCCACCAGCACTGAGTTAATAAGAATGCTGCTTTGGTTAATAGTTATAAAGACATGAAAGTGTCTCTGTCTGTTCAGGCTCAACTATAAGTGAAATACAATATAATAACAGATACTTATTTTGAGTGTTCCTCTTTAGTAGTGCCCCCAAGCTCAATTGGCTGTTAGAATGGCTTCCTAGGAATGAACCATGGTCTGGGACTAAAGGTCAGATAGGAGCAGGTAGTAGTGACTTCACTACTCAGCTAACTGGAATATTAAAAAAAGGATGATGACTTGTAGTAAAGGAGTGTCTCCCTTAAATACTTCTTGGATTGGCTAAGTGATAACTAATTTTGGTGTTCCAGAAGGTTCTGGAAATCATGAGAAGCCTTGATGACATTATAACAAGCACAAATCTTTTTAAGCAGGTTTCAGAATGTTCTAAAAGGCACACCACATTCCACCATGCAGGGATCAGTATTCTGGAACCTGTAGAGCAAAGAGAGAATGTTTATGGAATTAAATGGTCAGGATGGTGGCATAGTATGTGTACTTGCCTGCTATAGATGGCTCCATTTGTTGTAACCATACATAAGGTGGGGGATAGCTTGAGCAATGGAATAAGCAGAAGCAAGAGTTAGCTAGCTTGTAGGCCAATGCTGATCAATTAAAGTAAATGGGATACTACTGAGCTTAAGGTAGTTGAAGAATAACAAAGTCAAATATATGGAAATGAGCTTATTTATCAGTGGGTGGCACTATGACCCCTCTATAACAGTACTCAACTTCTGAGTGTGGCTGGTAATATAGGCCTGGATGCAATGTTCCATCTGGTTGGAGTCAGATATACTGAGGATTATGAGCATCAGTGTGTAGAATTGTTGGTTATAGTCCCAGACAGACCTTTTCTATTCCAACTATATAACTTATATCTTGCATTTCACACTATATTGACTAGGATAAACTGTGTTTGGAGTGCTGACACAAAGTTATCCCAAATTTCTATGCCTGAGAACAAGTTCCATGCTGTAACCTACATAAAAAGCTTCCATTAGGGAGTAGCTTCCTTTTGAAAAAAGGTGGCTGCAAGGCTAATCTTGACCATGTCAGGATATGCCAAGAATATAAAGTGTATTTCTTGACCCTGGTCCAGGCTTAGAATGTTCTAACAGAAATAATTTGGTCTTGCAGGTGGATCCAGTCCAGATTAGCCATCAGGATCACATTGTGAGGCCATTGCTTTCCAGCAGCTTGGAATATATGATCCTCTTCAAAATCATATGGCAGGATTATGGTAGTGACTTTCTGGTTTTACTGACAGCTACAGTAACAAACTTGGCAGTACTTTGACCATGTTTCACAGGGCTTGTCTGGCATTCATATGGTCTTAATGCGGTCTCCTTTTGCTTGAGCAGGTGTAACAAGCCTATTCATGGCTTCTCAGTGTAATATTTGCAAAGTTGCAATATGTCTTTTACTATTAATAACATCTATATCATGTAAATATATGCTTGATTGTAGTCACTTTGGCCACAAATACATCTTGAGTATCCTCAAAAGACTTTTTAGTACCTAACCAATATATTTCTTTTCCCTGCTGAGTTCAAGTGCCCCTTATAGATGCACTCAGGTACTTGCTTGTGTGAATTTTATGTTGAAAGGTGTAGAAGTTACTTGTGACCAGGAGAAACCTGTCATACCTTGGTAAAGTAGTCCTAATGGCAATCAGGTGCTTGTTTAGTCCAACCCAACCTCCCCTTACTTACCTGATTACCTATGCATTGGGGCTGCTTAGCTTCTTATGGCTAAAGGCATAGGTTTCTTAGTGTGCATACTGGTGCTTAGTATTGTCCAACTCATCTGATCTGTCTACAACATGACAAACTTGTTGTAAGAATCCTGGAGATATTGGAGGTGATTGGGAGAACAAGTGGATTATGTGGTTTCACTTAATGATTTATTGAATGTAAAAGTGTATGTATACATTTACATGGTCTTGGAATAACAAACACATAAAATAGGCTAAGGAAGGGCCCAACAACATGTGTGCAAAGCTCAGAGCTGTTTGGACAGCTTTGAGAATTTTCATGTTCTGGGTACCTGGTATTCTGGTGATATTATTCTAATTAAGTCCCAACAAGGAACTTGGTCAGTATTCTCTAGGACTTGGAGGTAATGATCTAGTGACTAAGTTAGGTGAATATTTTGGTGGAATTACAAATTTTTACTACGCTCCTACTCAGCTAAATGCTCATACTGACTAGTCCTAATTTTGACTCAAGATATTCAAACTTGTCTCTAGCTAATGGTTTGGTAAATATGTCTGCAATCATTTCATCTGGATAACAGTAAGTCAAGCTAACTAAGTTATTCTCTATAGTTTCACATATCAAATGATGTCTAATATCTAAATGCTTAGTTCTAGCATGAAAAGTTTGACTTCTACCTATTTGTATGCATCCTTGATTATCTTGAAATAAAGTGATAGGCATTTTTTGACTTAGGCCTAGGTCTGTAAAAAGCTTTCTTGACCAAATTGCTTCTCTTGTAGCTTCACAGGCTGCCATATACTCTGCCTCTGTGGTGGAAAGTGCTACAGTTGGTTGCTATCTTGAATTCCATGAAATTGCCCCTTTACGGTAAAGAATGGTGTATCCTGTGGTGGATCTTCTGTCTTCCAAGTTTTGTCCCCAATCAGCATCAAAGTATCCCACAATATCCTGTTGTGAGCTCTTATGTGTCTTAAGCAGATATCAGCAGTTCCTTTCAGATATTTAAAAATCTGCTTAAGTGCTGCAATATTATCAGATCTATAGTTCTGATTATGTTGGCTGACAACTCCCACTGAATATGAGATATCTGGACATGTTCCAAGCATGATACTCATCAGACTGCCAAACATAGATTGATAAGGAAAGTCAGGGCTTTCAGATGGCACTGAGATCTCTTGATTTGGTTGAGTTTTGACTAAGTTAAGGTTTGCCTCCATTGAGGTAGCTGCTGGTTTACAGTCTTCCATTAGATACTTCTTGAGTATATCTTGAATATACTTGGATTGGCTTAGGTTGATAGTCTGGGTACTTCTGTCTATGGAGAACTTAATCTATAAGTAGTAACTGAGTTCTCCTAGATTGGACATCTTGAACTGTTTAGATAGGCTGGATTTAGTCTCTTCCAATGTTGCTAGGTTATTGGTGTCTATAATAAGATCATCCACATATAGAGCTAATAGAGCAGGATTAGCTCTATCTGGCTTATTGTATATACTATAGTAAGCATTACTCCTTTTGAAACTCAAAGATTCCAAATAAGAATCTATCTTACAATTCCAGGCTCCTGGTGATTGCTTGAGTCTATATAGACATTTTTTAAGCTTGCATACCAAATGGGGGCTATCTTGGTCAATAAACCCATGAGGCTGGTCCATACATGCATCCTCATCAAGCTATCCATCCAAAAATGCAGTTTCTACATCCATTTGATGTATAAAAATCTTATATTTGTCTTCAATAGTTGATATCAATCTGATGAAATTAAACTTGGCTACCAGAGCAAAGGTCTTTGTATGGTCAATTCCTTTTGTTTGAGAGTATCCTTTGGCCACAAGTCTTGATTTGTATCTTTCAATTGTACCATCAGCCTTCTATTTTGTCTGAAAGACCCATTTGCATCCAATTGACTTTTGGTTGATAGGTAATATGACTAAGTCCCAAGTTTGGTTGTCCATCAGGGCCTGATACTCCTCAGTCATTGCAGATCTCCAAAACTTTGTCAGAGAGCTATTTAGGGCCTCTTTACAACCTGTGGCTCAATGATATGGACTGAATAGGAATAGGCTAAGTTTGTACCCTCATTGATATAGTAATTTGGGCTATTTCTTGTCAGGTTGGATCTCCAGGCATTGGGTATTGGAATGATCACTTCTGGGATATTCCTGGGCACTGATTCAGGCTGAACCACAGTTGTAGAGTCCTCTGGAGTGAAAAAGATTTCATTGTTTTGCTCTAATTCAATGCTGACCAATGGTGGACTTGAGATCAAATTTTGTCATCATCTGATATCATTTTGTGAGTTTGAATTTTGATCAAACAACACATCCCTGGACTTGATCAGCTTCTTTGCTTTGATACTGAAGAGTCTGTATGCTTTACTCTCATTGCAGAAGCCCAAAAATATGCATTTTTCACTTTTTGGCTCAAATTTTGACTTATTTCCAGGCCACTTCTTGGCATATGCTGTACACCCAAATATTTGTAGATGTTCTGCACTTGGTCTGTATCCATACCATGCTTCATATGGAGTGGAATCACAAAGTATTCTGCTATAACTCCTATTCTTATAGTGTACAGCTGTGACAACTGGTTCTGCCCAAAAATCATAGGCTAATTTTTGATCATTGATCATAGATCTGGCCATATCATTTATTGAGCTGTTTTCATGTTCTGCTACTTCATTTTGCTGTGGGGAGTATGGTACAGTAGTTTCTTGCTTTATCCCATGAACTTTGTAGAAGTGGATAATGAGTTTGAAGGTATATTCTCCACCATTGCCAGAGCATATTTTCTTGACTTTTTCACCTGTTTCTCTCTGCACCATGGCTTTGAGGTCCCTGAACTTAGACAGAGCTTCTTCCTTTCTCTCCATGAAGGTAGACTCACAAGTATCTTGTATAATCATCAATAAAAGTGAATAAATACTTCATCATGCTTAAGGATAAATTTAGAACAGGTCCACAGAGATCTGAGTGAACTAGATCTAATTTTTCTTAGTTTTGGTTAACCTAGTGCTCTTGAGCAGGTTTCTGGCTTGTTTCCCATATATGCAGGCTTTACAATGCTCCAAATCAGCTGGGGGATCAATTTTTACTCCAGGAAATTAGCTGATCTTTGATTATTTTGCACATATAATCAAAATTGATATGTTCAAATCTCTTGTGCCAAAGCATTGGTGTTTCTTCATTTAAGTTACTTATTTAGCTTCCAAATATGATGGAATATATGTTAACTTATACAGATTCTGATCTCTGATACCCAAAGCAATATGGGCACCATTTTGATCAGGGATCCTGCATCCAGAATTGCCAAAGCTGAAACTGAGTCCTTCTGCTGTGGCCTTGCTTACAGATAGTAGGTTTTGGCTATTTCTGGTACATAGAGCACTTCTTTAAAGTCTAGTGTATGGCGTCCTTCACTGCTTCTAAGGTTTACTTGGATAGTTCCTTCTCCCACTGCATCAAGTGTTCTATTGTCACCCATGAAAACCTTCTCAATAGGAATTTTCTGATATTGGGTAAAAAGTTCTTTTTGGTGTGTAAAGTGTTGAGATGCTGCATAGCTAATATACCACATCTGAGAACTCTTGTTTGTGGTCATATCTGGTACAGATATGAATAGTCTATATTCAGTTGTTGCAGCATCTCCATATTCAGACTTTTTCTGCTGACTATCTCTCTTTTTCAAGCACCAGTCTGATGTATGTCCTTTCCTTTTGCAGTAGTTACAAAACAGGTAGTTGTTGCCTTTGAAAGATCTGGGGTATTATCCTTTGTGGTTATCATTGCTTATTCAATCATTTTCTTCTTCCTTCTTATTGGCACTAGATTTTCTTAATACTTTATCCAGGAGCCTTCCATACACATAGTTTAAGGTCAAATCTTCAGTTTTGGACTCCAAAGCAGATACAAGGCCCTGAAACCTGTCTGTCAGGCTATTCAGGATGATTACTATCACATCCTCATCAGTAGTTGGTACACCCACATATTGCATCCTATCCACCAGCAGGGTAATTCTGTTAATTAGATTTTTCATTTCTTCTCCAGACAGCAACTTTGTAGCAAAAGAGTTTGCATCAAGGATACATTTTCTTAGCAGCTGAACATGACTGGTAGGTGTCTTCTAATACCTTCCAGGCATTCTTTGCTGCTTTTGCTCTTGATGCATTGAATTAGCAATTTGTCTTTAACATTATGGCAAATGCAGTTAAAGACACTTTGTTCTTTCCTCCAGTACTTTGAGGCTTCCTCTCCCACACTTTTACAAGGGCATTCTTCTCCCATGACAATATCCTAAAGGCCTCTTTCTTGTAGCAGCATCCTCATCATCACCTTCCACACTTGGTAGTTAGATCCATCCAACTTTTCAGCAGAGGGAAAAATTCCAGTAATAGCAATAGTAGACATTGCAGGGAGTGACAGTTTGGGGCTCATAACCTGTTGTAAGAGTCTTGGAGGTATTGGAAGTGAATGGGAGAACAAGTAGATTATGTGGTTTTCACTTAATCATTTATTTGAATGTAAAAGTAGTATTTATACTTTTACATGGTCTTGGCATTACAAACACATAGAATAGGCTAAGGAAGGTCTCAAGAACATGTGTGCAAAATTTGGGGCTGCTTGAACAACTTAGAATATTTTCACCAGAATACCAGGTACCTGGAACATGAAAATTCTCAAAGTAAATCCCAACAAGGAATTTGGTCAGTATTCTCTAGGATTTGAAGGTAATGATCTAAGTGACTAGGCTAGGTGAATATTCAGGTGGAATCACAAACTTCTACAGCAAAGTTACCATGTCAATGATGGACTTGAAGGTAGTATTGTTGATGCAACTGGGATATGGCAGTACTTGCAATTTAACTTGTCTTCCTATCTGCCTATACATCCACTCCACAGTATTCTCCCAAAAGCTGAAGCAAGGTCCAAACTTCTCCACATACTAAGCAAGATGGAGTAGAGAATACTTACAGTAGTGGCAGAGATTTACATGCTCAGCTTTGTGCTTGTAGTTGTGCTGCTCAAATCCCATCACAAGCTCCTTGTACAAAAGCTATAGATATGCTGAGGTAGTATTGGTGATCCACTTCTGGATAAATACTCCTGCAATATCAAAATATGACCCCTGATGCTTCCAATATACTCATGACAGAAGTTGCTCTAGAAGTCCACTGGAATAAATGCAAATCCCAATGATCCATTCCTTCATTGTATTGCTGCATATGTGTATGAATAGTAATTGGAGTTTGTGGGAAGTGCATTGGGTGGTACAAGCTTAGTAACATGTTGCAAATTCTTTCAAATCTCTCTGGTATCTGAAAGGGCTCATATAGCCTGAAGTTCCTCAAGTACAACTTGGTCATCAGTACTGGGATACTGTTTCATAGCAAATGCATTGCTCCCAGTGGAAAGCTTTTGCTCCAACAGATTCCCCTATCTTAAATGTCACTGGTTTTTGATCAGATCCATATTCTAGTCAGTTGCTTATAGCATGCCAGCCTTGCTGCAATTGCATGCTAACTTCTGTAAGTTTTCACTGTAGATAGATGATGCTGTTGGTGCTGGTGTCAGGACAATAATGCATATGAGTTATAGAGTAAATCCCCTGAATCTTGCACAATCAACAGCAACACTACTCATTGTGCCCAGAAAAGCAAGCTATGTTGGTGAGAGGTGGGGTGTCTTTAATGCAGTTAATAAATATGCTTTGACAAGACTGCCAATTACTAATATACAGCTGGACAGCATATGGAACTCATCCAGCAATAGATGCAGGTTTCTATCCAGGTTGAACAGTGATTTAGGCCCCAATATGAGTGAGACAACCATCAGATTTTAGCTCTGATACCATAAGATTGGTGAGAGATTCAGATTAGCAAATACTGAGTGCAGTTCTTTATAGCTGCAGAAAATTTGTTGGACTGCATGAGTTTCTTGAGACAGTGCATTATTGGAATAAATCCAGAGTGTGAACAGTGTTTTCCTCCCATGGTGGTGGATTCCTGACAAGTTGAGCACCTTGCAATGGTGGCATTTTCTGATGTGAGTGCCATGCAACTGCTAATACATGGTGGTATCAGAACAGTCTCTGAGTCACATGTTGCCAGCTGCATGACAGTTGTCCATTTGTACCAAGTACATGGTAAGTGGTATCCTGGATTAATTTTGGCAGGAACTAGCAGTGCATCCTCACAGCACCAATTGCTAATATTGGTAGAAACATGCAACTTCTCTGGCCACTGCATTACCTCATACACCTGTATTTGGCATTTCTTTCACAGGTGTTGTCTCATTGCATTTGGAAGTCTTGCCAGTCTCATGTAAGGTACTGTTGCTGTGAGATAGGATGAGTAGATGATGCATATAGAGCCATCAATATCCCAGGTAGAGAATGTAGTATCCTTGCTGTAACAAAGGAACTCAAGTAGCTCAATGTCACAGACCAGAATTAAGCTATTTCCCAATGCAACAGCAGAGGAACACTGTAAAGTCTTTGAAGCACAACAGTGCTATAAAGCCCACAAAAGCCTATCATTGCATGGGAGGGAGAGACTTTGATATATATAGTAAAGCCTAAAAGCCCAAATACATTGAGGATCCATGAAGTCATTGAGTGCAACAATGACAAGTGGGCTAACAATCAAGAGGCTGTACGCAGTCTAGCATACCATCATCTGAAGGCTGGCATACCATGGGACCATCAGGAACTCAAGGCCAAGCAGAAAGCACTTGATCTGCTCCATGAGCATTATCATGGATTCAAACAAGCAAACAGATTTTGGGCCAGCATTGGTATGCTAAGAAAATACCTTAAGAATAGTAGAGCTATCAAAGGCAGAAGAACAAGGGTGCAACAGCTAAAATATTGGTACCCAGCATGTAGACCTTTGAAGTGGGCCTATAATGTAGTGTTTTCCAAGGCTAAAAGATGCTTCAGATGAATAGATAGAGTATGTGACTGCACTAGAAAGTTACCAATCACTTGGATTGTAAGAAATTCAAACAAATATTAGGCAGAATTGCCAGGATTCTAACAGGCTTATGTAGAAGCCACACCATATAGCTAATTAGTAGAATGTAGATTGTCAACTGGATCATTATTTCATTGATGAATTTTTTGATCTAGTGAAGCCCTCATCGAACTTATCTGAGAAATGTGATACCCAACAACAATCAGGAACGAGAATGAGGATGGTGAACAGTATGATTAGTTCACACGCTAGCAATCAGAACGTGTCTACTGCAACCTTAGAAAAAGACAAGCGATACAGTCAACCAAGCGAGGGCATAGGTGCTGACATACGCTAGACATGGCGCGTATGGAAAAGTCGGTATTCAACGGACATATCGGAAATTTAGCAGCGAGCATTCTAGGGGCATTGATGCGTCGTCTCCTTTTACTCCGGTTACTGTTGCGGGGTGACTGATAATATTGTCTGATGCGGGGTAGAGTGGCACAAGCATATACGCCTGATTGAGAGAAATCCACGATCTTACAGTTGTCAAACAGATCTCAGGCTGGTGCTCCTCGATCTTACTCGATAAAGATAGATGGCCATGCAGCAACGCAGGAATCCCACGAGTATAAATACCGGAGAAGCGCTCCTCCCGACAACAACAATAGCTTCAGTGTGCCACCTATTCTATTCTTATTTATATTAGAACGTTTCTTCATAGACCCCTAGATTATGCGTTTCTCTGCCTCTAGATTGATATTCATCCTCTCCGCCACCCAAATTATCGCCGGGGCGAGCGTACGAAGAAATTACTCCCAAAATGATTCCAACGGAATTGGAAATGGTGCCTACAGTGGTCATGGCACAGGTGGTGATGGTGACAAGGATGGTTCTGGTGGGAACTCTGGGGTACCCGGTGGTGCGAATGGCGCTCCTGGTGTACCTGGTGGCGCTCCTGGTGGCGTTCCCGGTGGTGCTCCTGGTGGTGCTCCTGGTGGCGTTCCCGGTGGTGCTCCTGGCGTACCTGGAGGTTCTCCGGGTGTTCCGTCAGGTGATTCTGGCTCCCCATCAGGACATACTCCAGGAAGTGGTGGATCAGAAGTACCCACCGCTGAAGAATGTCGCCTTATTCTTGCCAAGGTGAACGCAGGAATACTCAATGGAGTAGCCGCAAAACTCTGCATTGACTTGAATCCATCATTACCGGGTGCTCCTGGTGCTCCAAGTGCTCCAAATGCCCCAGGTGCTCCTAATGCTCCGGGTGCTCCAAGTACCCCAAATGCCCCAAGTGCTCCAGGCGGTGCTCCTAATGCTCCGGGTGCTCCAAGTACTCCAAACGCCCCAAGTGCTCCAGGCGGTGCTCCTAATGCTCCGGGTGCTCCAAGTACTCCAAATGCCCCAGGTGCTCCGGGCGGTGCTCCTAGTGCTCCGGGTGTTCCTGGTGCCCCAGGTGCTCCGGGCGGTGGTCCTAATGCTCCGGGTGCTCCTGGTGCCCCAAGCGCTCCTGGTGCTCCAAGTACTCCAAATGCCCCAGGTGTTCCGGGCGGTGCTCCTAATGCTCCTAGTGCTCCTGGTACTCCAAATGCTCCTGGCGCTCCAAGTGCTCCAGGCGGTGCTCCTAATGCTCCGGGTGCTCCAAGTGCTCCTGGTACTCCAAATGCTCCGGGTGCTCCCGGCGTTCCTAATGGAACACCTGCTGATGAAAAAACACCGTCGGCCGAGGAATGTAAGCTGATATTGGCCAAAGTGGATTCTGGTCTATTGGGTGGAATCGCCGCCAAGCTCTGCGTGGATTTGAATCTCGGTGTCCCGTCAGCCCCAAGTGCTCCTGGTACTCCAAATGCCCCGGGCTCTCCAAGTGCTCCAGGCGGTGCTCCTAATGCCCCGGGTGCTCCAAGTGCTCCTGGTACTCCAGGTACTCCAAATGCCCCGGGTGCTCCTAATGCCCCGGGTGCTCCAAGTGCTCCAGGTGGTGCTCCTAATGCCCCGGGTGCTCCAAGTGCTCCAAGTGCTCCAGGTGCTCCTAATGCCCCGGGTGCTCCAAGTGCTCCAAGTGCTCCAGGTGCTCCTAATGCCCCGGGTGCTCCAAGTGCTCCAGGTGGTGCTCCTAATGCCCCGGGTGCTCCAAGTGCTCCAGGTGGTGCTCCTAATGCCCCGGGTGCTCCAAGTGCTCCAGGTGGTGCTCCTAATGCCCCGGGTGCTCCAAGTGCTCCAAGTGCTCCAGGTGCTCCTAATGCCCCGGGCTCTCCAAGTGCTCCAGGCGGTGCTCCTAATGCCCCGGGTGCTCCAAGTGCTCCAGGCGGTGCTCCAAATGCTCCAGGTGCTCCTAATGCCCCGGGTGCTCCAAGTGCTCCAGGTGGTGCTCCTAATGCCCCGGGTGCTCCAAGTGCTCCAGGTGGTGCTCCTAATGCCCCGGGTGCTCCAAGTGCTCCAGGTGCTCCTAATGCCCCGGGTGCTCCAAGTGCTCCTGGTACTCCAAATGCCCCGGGCGCTCCAAGTGCTCCTGGCGGTGCTCCAAAAGCTCCAGGTGCCCCTGGTGGTTCATCTGCCAGTGGAGCCAAATGTGAAAACATCCGGTTAAAAGTACAAAACCTTCTGGGAATCAATGCGGATGCAGTCGTATGTCTCGATGGCCTACTTCAAGTCATTTCCAACGGGCCAGTAGGTGGACTCCTTTCAGGTATATTAGGAGGGGGCAAGGGAAACAGCTCGGGAGCAGACACGCAGCAGGAAGCGTGTGAAACCATCAAGGCTCACGCCAACGCCTTGGGGATCGATGCCAAGCTCGTGGTGTGCCTTCCAGACATCCAAATCGCCCTGTAAATAGTAGAATAGGAAACCTTATTTGTTGAAACGATTTTTATTAATTTACTCTCCCAGCAATGGCTGACAGCACTAACCCACCCGGACTTTTAATCTGCTTTATAACTAACCACACTGCACCTACTATCAAGGTTTAGGAATGTACCATTCTATATTGAATAAATCGGGTTTAAATTATCCAAACACCGGGCTGACTACACGGATAGATATATGGCTTATGATCGAATAGTACTGATATCATTGAACAACCCGAAGGTGTGAAAGGACAAGCCTCGACCAACTCACTTTTTGTACCACTGTTTCTTGAATAAAGGATGATGTTCGCCCCCTCTGGACGCTCCTCGGGAGCCGCCGCTGCCAACGGCTTTGTTGGGCTCCATGTAGGCCATATCGTCACCGCCCGCCAGCGATTTCATGGATCCTACCCCACGCCTTACCATGGACTTCTTGGACGACCGCGAGGACACGTCGTCGGCATCCACTGGAACATCCAAATCAGCCTCGTCATCGTTGGCCATCAGCACGCTCTTCAACAGCTCCATTTGTGACTCTTTGGTTCTGTACACGAGGTTGGGCTCGGAGTCCATACCTTCAAGATGGGTGATCACTTTGAAGGCATAGCCCTGATCAATTAAGAACTGCTGGCGCTTGGTGGAGTAGTACATCTCCTGAGTGTCCTTGGAGACGAGTGAGTAGAAGAAAGCGTTGAACCCTTCGTCGTTACGACGCTTGGCACGGAGAATACGACCTAGACGCTGGGCCTCTTGACGTCTGGAGCCGTAGTGCGAGGAGATCTGAATCAAGCAAGTGGCTTCCGGAAGATCGATCGAGGTGTCACCGACTTTCGACAGGAAGATGGTGTTCAGCTGTGGGTTGTGCTGGAACTGCTGCAGAATGCGAAGACGTTCTTGCTGGCCGGTGCCACCGTAGATGTAAGGCTTCTTCAGCTTGAGAGCGTAGGCCTTCAAGGCGTAGACGTTATCTGAGAACACAATGATCTTGTCTCCTCTTCTCTCGTGGTAGTCGATCAGATACTGCGCAGCCTGGAATTTCTGCGGGTTCATGACGTATAGCAGCATGCGCTTTCTGGAGTTCTCGCCCAGGTATTCGCGGTAGAACTCCGGGGTCATCGGGCACCACACCTCAGCACATTGCACAGTGGCAATGTGCCCTTGCTGAGAGAGCTC
This sequence comes from Basidiobolus meristosporus CBS 931.73, assembly GCA_002104905.1. NCBI lineage: Eukaryota > Fungi > Basidiobolomycota > Basidiobolomycetes > Basidiobolales > Basidiobolaceae > Basidiobolus > Basidiobolus meristosporus. Next base: position 23,911 of record MCFE01000096.1, read on the forward strand.
CATCCAATTGGCCTCGTAGAGCTTGGGGCCAATCAAGAAATTCAGATCGTCGATCTTCTCATCCTCACGCACAAGCGTCGCAGTGAGACCGAGCTTCGCGTGGGCAGCAATGGTGCTGACCACCTTACGGAACATGTTTGCTGGAACGACGTGCACCTCGTCCAGGAGGATGAACCCCCACTCACGGCTGGTCAAGAAGTCCATCATCTTCTGGGCGTCGTGGGAACGGTTGCGCGTGTTCGCCACCATGGAATAGGTGGACACGACGATTCCGGATTCCCCGGAGAATCGCTCTTTTTGCTCGGAGGTGAACACCGCGATCTGCCGCTCACTAATGTTCGACCACTGAAGGTACTGCTGCTTCCACTGGTTGACCGACACAGAGGAGGTGCACAACACCAGAGTGCTCTTCTTGATGGTGCATGTCGCCGTGATCCCGACCAACGTCTTACCAGCTCCGCACGGAAGCACAATGATCCCTGACCGGGCACGGCCGTTACCAAACATCTTGCTTAAACTCTTCTCCTGGTAGGGACGGATGGCGGTGATGGGCTTCAGGTCGATCTCCAGGTTGGGGTTGATGGTGTCGTTACGGAAGTCGTACTCCTCCAGCATTGGATAATCCAGCTCGGTGCATCTTTTCTTCACGATTTCCACGAAGCCTGGGTCAATCTCGAAGGAGTGCACCTGGTCCCCGTCATCCTCCTCCTGGTCTTCCTTGTCGATGTCGACCACCGCGAAGATCTCGTCCTCGGTGTTCACCTTCTCGTCCGCCACCTTCTCCTTGGCATCCTCTTTGCTCTTGATGCCAGGGATCTTGAGGTCTTTCCCGGTGGGAGCCTTCGACGAGATCAGGTCTTTGCCTTTGTCGTCGGAAGAGGTGATCCGGGACTGAGCGATGACCTGATCTCTCAAGAGGAGCTGCAGGATTTCCGGGTGGGACGATTCCACGAAATAGCGATTGTGGTTCAGAACCAACTTGACCTTGCCGTAGGACAAGGTGCATTGGCGGATAAACTGGATGATGGGCTCGGGGACTGGGGCCTGGAAAGTAAATGGAGAGTCTGGTAAGTGATGGCTTTGCCGCCAAGGGGCTGCATGGACGGGGTACCTTAGAGAGTCTGTTTAGCACATCGATGATGTCCTGGGTCTCTAGGCCGACAGACACCGCCGCGTACAAGGAGTAAGGCGTCAAGCGGTACTCGTGAATATACGACGGTCTAAACAAAATCGGGTTGAGTGGTCGAATTCTCGAGGCAAGGGGTGCGCACATGGTAGGCAAGCCAAATACCTGCTCACCGGCTCACTGATGGCAATCAGGAAGTCCTGTGCTTGCTCTGCGATAGGGGAGAAGCCCTCCAAAATGATGTGACCATTCTCAGGACTGATCCAGAGTGGCCGAGATTCGTGATCTGGCTTTAAAGGCAGATAGGTGTAATCCTCTTCGCCAAAAATATGCGACACTGAATCCCGATTAATGTGGGCTTTATGTGCGATGGAGCTTACATCGAGCGTGGCATTTTTTGGCACTATCATAGAAACAAAATTAACACCTAGAACAGGAGCTCCCAATTCTCCAAAAAACTACATACACAGTGCCTGCGCTTGGGCAAACAACTCCTCTTCAAAATCCTCGTCATCCAAAGAAGGGGATCCCTTACGCTTTTGACTTGTATTCATGCTTTACTTTGCAACCAACCCCTTCTGGAACACTTGTTTCTTATAAAGGGATTTCCCAAGGAGCAAATAAACGGTACTTGTCCGGAGGGGAATGAATTAAAGAATGGCTGGGCGGACCCATCTTTATATAAAAATCGGGATTTCCGCAGCTGCATCAAAGGATGACATTATTAATGATACATTTCTATTTGGTGATGAGCCGAGCGGATCAGCTGATGCGTGCTTGGAAATAGATTTGGTTTGGACCATTTGTGCCAGCATTGAATAGCGCTCTACTGCATTCTGGGCCGCTTGAGGGAGGCATGTGAGCTATCCGCCATGGGCTCACGCTTACAAACCTCCGGAGTTTCCGAAGAGAGCGTAGTGTGGACACGGCTGAACTCATGCTTCAATGTGTCAAAATAGGAGGAGATTGATGCATCCTCCTGCACCCGATCCTCAATCTAGATGAGACAAACAGTCAGTGGATACTTCGCAATGGATCACAGACCATGGCTACCTTCATCCATGGATGCTCCAGGGCCTCGTCAACTGTCAATCGCTCCTGCGGATTCACTTGCAAAAGCCTCTTCACCAGATCTATCGCTTCGCTCGACTTGAGTAAACAGAGAATCATCAAAAGAAGCCAAGGAACACCAACCTTCGGCGGACACGTTATCCCAGTAGGGCGAAGGGAAGTTGTAGATTCCCTCTTTGATCTGGGCCTGCATACTCGGTGGGCCAAGTTCATCTGTGATGGAAGAGTCGTTAGAAAGGGAGCACGCGGTTGGCCTGCTGCTGCCACTTACCGGCGAACGGTGGGAATCCACACAAACAAATGTACAAGATGACACCCAAACTCCATAGGTCGACTCCCTTCGAATATTGGCGGTGTTGCGGTAGCTGCAGCACCTCGGGGGCAACATAGTTCGGCGTCCCGCACAAGGTTTGAGTAAATGAGGCCTCCCCAACAATCTTGGCCAAGCCAAAGTCCGACACCTTCACCCGAAGCGGGCTCTTCGAATCCAAGAGAATGTTCTCGGGCTTCATGTCGCGGTGGGTGATTCCGCGGTCGTGCAAGTACTTGATGGCTTGAAAGAGCTGGTAAAACACAAGCCGTGTCTCGGGCTCGGAAAAGCGCTGCTTCTGCTCTATAAGATCAAAGAGCTCCCCACCGTCGACCAACTCCAGGACTATGTAAAGAAAATCCTGCTCGTCATAGACTCCGTGGGTTGATATGATACATGGGTGCTTGATGGCCATCAATATAGCGATCTCTCGTTGTAGCGCCTCGTTGAGCTTGGACTTTTGTCTGAACCGGAGTTTGTTGATGATTTTGACCGCGAATTTCTTTCCAGTCGACCGCTCAGTCGCCAACTTGACTTCGGCAAAATTCCCCTGCCCCAGTGTACCCCCGATAAGATACTTCTCGTGCAGCGCCGATTGATGCTCCTTGTGGAGTGCCAATTGCTTGAAGATGAACGAATGGTCCTCAATCGCTGCTCCTGACTTGGAGCTGCTGGACGTCAGCTGGACGTGGTCTCCGCTAACTATTTGTCTGCGTTGATTCCGCCCAATCTTTTTCCCATTCACTCGAGTGCCGTTGGAACTTAAATCTTCAATAAATATACATTCCTGTGGGCCTGCCTGTGTATCTACTTTATTCTCCTTGAAAATCAGGCAGTGCCTGTTGCTGACTTGTGGATGATCAATGGTGACATCGCACTCAGGATGCCGTCCCAGCAAATACCCTTTACCGTCGGTCCTGCTTAGGTATATGGTCTGCTGTGTGGAGTTGAGCGACTGGAGGATGCCCCAGCAATCGTCCATCGCGGTCTCTTCGCTTGCTTCCTCCGGAACCGATGTCTTCGGTGTGGAACCCAAGGAATCAGAATCACCACCCTCCTTGGAAGCCAATACTTCGGCTTGTTGGAGGAAGGAGCCTGCACGTGACGATTTATCGGTCAAGTTACTCTCGCAGTGAGAAATACTTCTCGGGGCATCAACTAGAGCGATTTCCTCAGTGGTGGCATTCGAAAGCAGGGTATCTGGGAGGGAAGCTTGATCAGACATTGCGGAGTTGCTTTACCCTTAGAACACACAAGTAGCTTGTGCAAACGTAAGAAATTTTTAGGCTTGAGCCCGAAACACTACCAAAGGTTAAGAGGTCACACGCAACGAGTCAAACAGAAACTCCGTGGTTGTTTTCCACATTGTAAGCCCAGCCTGCCGCAATGCAGTGGGATTGGATCGGCAGTCACCATCATGAAGACGTCCGGGTTGGGGTTAAGTTAAGAGCCAAATTAAGTATATTGCCTACAACCAGGTTAAGAACATTGTTTACAACCCTCGTAAGGTAAACATGTTTATAAACCACCCAACCGCCTGAATGGTACCATTCTCATTGGAAATCAACCCTTCCAGAAGCTTTCCTTATCAGGCCTCATCCAGATATCCCCCAACATCTTGTATTCCATGCGCGGCGGGAACTGTGGAAAACCGACGATTCCCATATGCGGAATTGTTCTCGACTCTAGCGAAATTCACTCAATTCTAGAACTCCTCATGGTAACCCTCGATTCGCCGAATATTCCAGAGAATTTCCATCTTCATCGATTCGTTTGTGTTCCTGCGTGTTCTATTGACGGCGAATATCACTCAGCTGTGCAACCTTGACCAAGTTATGATTGGGTCTCGAGCTGAGGCTAATAAGGGCTGTCTGCGATGGCAGTGGAACTGGTGCATCGTCATGCGGTTCACATGATGCGCTACTTGTGCCATTCGCAGGGCTCCTGCTCAGAGATAACCTATTGCACCACCGGTAAAAGGGGCAGTTTCAGGTTGTGCAAGGAACTGCTTAGCCTGGTGCCCCTATGGTGAACAATTTGTTTCTAAGCATGAAGTGAAGCCATGATGTCAAGAGCTACAGGCAAAAATGCCGCATGGATGAATGACTCGGGTTTTGTCTAGGCTCCAATGATTGGGCCAGTCTCGAAAGATACGCATCCGGAAAGGATGAAAAAGGGAAATTGCGTAGAAGTTTTCCATTACAATCTCAATGAATGTAACATTGATTTGCTTATATAGTATGGTTCTCTGCCCGTTGATTGGCCTCAATCGACGGTACTCATATAATCAGGTTTCAGGGTGATTCTGTGGTTTGAGTGAGTTTGACAAGCAACTGAGGGAAATTTGCGAGGGCAGCAGTTGAGGGAATTTTGCGACAATAGATGGGATTTTCTATTATAAGGAAGTACCATCCGACGGGGCCCTCTAGCAGCCAAAATTTTCTTCCTTCTTTCTAGAAGTCCTATATTTTCTATTCCCTCCCCGCATATTCTGTTTCTTAGTCGATAGTCATCATTCGTGTCAAGTCGCTGTGCCCACAACCCTCTGAACATGACCAAAAAGACCCCCCTGGAAAGAGGCAATTCCCGCTCCGCCTCCAGAAGCCCTGGCAAGGAAGATCCAAACTCCACCGTCAAAACACAAACCGCTTTTGTAGGGAAACTTTATACGTAAGTGCTGAGGCTGGAGATGTTGTCAAGCGCTTATGTGCTAATGTGAAGGCATTTTTTAAAGCATGGTCGAGGATCCCACCATTCAGAACCTTATATCTTGGTCGAATTCTGGTAAAACATTTTTGGTTCATGAGCCAACCGAGTTCTCGAAAAAAGTGCTTCCCATCTACTTCAAACACAACAACTGGCAGAGCTTTGTGAGACAACTCAACAGTAAGCATCGTTTTTTATGGTAATCTCAGCAGTTCCAGCTTTCTAACGTATGGCGGTTTTTTCCCAACGCTACCTTGCTCTTTAGTGTACGGTTTCCACAAAGGTATGTTGTCTTCATGAACCAGCTCTTGGACATTAGGCTAACGCGGCATTGTGTTAGTCAACAACGTATTTCATAGCAATAGTCCTATTGACGGACAGCCCTGGGAGTTTGAGCACAATGACTTCCGTAAAGGCGCTAAAGAGTTGTTGGGTAACATCAAAAGAAAGGCGCCCAAAGCTAACAACCCTGGGACGCCAAGTGCAGAGCCCACCACCCAGTCGAAGCCAATTAGATCCATAACCCCAGAGGCAGTAGTGGAATCAGATCCACGTGACGAGGTCATCGATCATTTGACACAGAAAGTGGATCGATTGGAAAGAAACTTGGCGGAAATGCACCGTTCACATGAGAGCTTGTTGTCCGAAGTGGGATCGTACAAATCAGCACAAGAGAAGAGTTTCCAGCTTATTGCCCGCATGGCGGACATGCTCCAGTCACTGGCTAAAGATGATTACGATGACTGGCAAGCCTATCGCAAACGCAAGATTGATACCATCAGTGACATCAAGTATGAGGTGGCGAGCCTTATGAATCCTGAGGCTACCGACTTGCCACGGAAGGAAACCACCAACCTTTCCATGAATCACCCGGGTTCCCACCAAAATATAGAACGCCGCCACTTGACCCCACCCTTCTATCCACCCAGCAGTGCTAATTACAGTCACTCAAGTTTGCCATCCATCCAAGCGACCCATAGCTACCCACTCTCACCTAGTTCCAACCCTCGTGACGGCAAATCCACGTCCCCAGTGTTTTTGCCTTGCACCAATATCACTCTTCCACCATTGGCGGAGATGGCATCCCATGGTAATTACGACATGAACACCTTGAAGCGACCCAGGTTTGCGTAAGCCACGACAGAGTCTGCGAAGAGACAAGGGAGGAGTGTATTGTATAGTAATAATCGACCAGGTTGGCGCACTCTGTTTTGCATGTAAATAGCGTATTTAAAGAAACTTGTACATTTCCCGTGTTTTTGGTATTTTACTTATAAAATGTTCGCCATTGCGAAGTCCACCACACTATTCCTGAAAGTGCGATTTCCATTGAGGTTGTCGGTAAATTTGGTTGCAATCAGAGGGCTGCTTTGCATTGCACGAGCGCATTAAAGAATTCGCCTTCAATGGCGATGTTTGTTATAAATATTGAGAGATACTGGCCTTCTCACATCAGTTACAACTCTCTGGGTCATCACTTTTGCATTCCACTTCATCCGCATCCGCATCCACATCCCACTTCATCAAGCCATGCATTTCTCCAGCATCTCCATCGCTCTCATCCTCTCCACCGTGTCGAGTGTTCTCTCCGTCCCAGTACAGAGCTACAACCGCTACGATGTGGAGGATGGCTACAACAATGGCGAGTATGAGATGGACCACAGATACACCGACTACCCGGAGAACTACGGCAAGGACAACGAGGTCTATCGCTGGGATGAAGCGGACTACAAGAGGAGGGAGGAGCTCGAGTACGACAACGAAGCTGAGTACGTTCCCCTACGCGAGTCCAAATATGGAGGGGAGCGTGGACGTGAGCACGAGTACGAGAGTGAGCGCGAATATGGCTACGAGCGCAACGGAAGTGATGATCCGGAACCAAGAAGACCACTATTCGAGGAAGAGCCAGTCGACCAGGAGAACATGAAGAAGGGGCCAGTTGCCAACGAGGAGGCAAAGACAGCCTCGCCTGAGTCCCAGCAGAAGGATACCACCCCAGCCTCCACAGGAGTTACCGATGAAAAGGTGATGCCAGCATCGGGCCCTGACTGCCCAGGATTACTTGGAGTGTGTGTAAAGGTCAATCTGTGAAGACTGTGGATCAGAATTATGATAATAATAGTAATAGGGATATGTATAGTAACACACAGCGGAAATAAATAAACGCCGTATGCTGCAGGGGCTTTCATCTCCATATATCCTTAAGGAGTTTAAAGCTTATTTTGTCAGATTTCCTCGGCTAAATAACGCCAACCTTGGGTGATTGGATCTGGCAAAAGATAATGGGTGCTGATTAAATGGGAATACTTGATACCAGTAGTCGCCGCTACCGAATATCCATATTACGCTTAGATTGGATTCAGATTCAATGCAAAAAGATAAGCTTTTCTTGGAATCTGGGCATTCGATTTATTTTCTATCAGATATATTCTTAATTATACGAATTCACAGGTTGACATTGACACACACTCCAAGTAATCCGGTCACGCCAGGACAGTCTGTGCCTGCATCATTGGATGTTGAGCCTGATGCTGGCGCCACTCTTTCACTGTTGACTCCTGTGGAGGCTGGGGTGGTATCCTTCTGCTGGGACTCAGGCGAGGCTGTCTTTGCCTCCTCGTTGGCAACTGGCCCCTTCTTCATGTTCTCCTGGTCGACTGGCTCTTCCTCGAATAGTGGTCTTCTTGGTTCCGGATCATCACTTCCGTTGCGCTCGTAGCCATATTCGCGCTCACTCTCGTACTCATGCTCACGTCCACGCTCCCCTCCGTATTTGGACTCGCGTAGGGGAACGTACTCAGCTTCGTTGTCGTACTCGAGCTCCTCCCTCCTCTTGTAGTCCGCTTCATCCCAGCGATAGACCTCGTTGTCCTTGCCGTAGTTCTCCGGGTAGTCGGTGTATCTGTGGTCCATCTCATACTCGCCATTGTTGTAGCCATCCTCCACATCGTAGCGGTTGTAGCTCTGTACTGGAGCGGAGAGAACACTCGACACGGTGGAGAGGATGAGAGCGATGGAGATGCTGGAGAAATGCATGGCTTGATGAAGTGGGATGGGATGCGGATGCGGATGAAGTGGAATGCAAAAGTGATGACCCAGAGAGTTGTAACTGATGTGAAAAGGCTGGCGCCTCTCAATATTTATAATGAAAGGATTGAAAGTTGATATGTCACTGTATGTATATGCTAGCATCCATGTACGAAATCTTTATTCGGATATTACGAGCCTTGGCAACTGCAGGCTATTATTACATGGTTTTTCTGAATTTATGCTGAATCGGCGAGTTTTTGACTTGCATCACAATCTTATAGAGTACGTTTGGCTTTTGCCGCATTCATTATAAATATCGAGAGGTGCCAGCCTTTTCACATCAGTTACAACTCTCTGGATCATCACTTTTGCATTCCACTTCATCCGCATCCGCATCCCACCCCACTTCATCAAGCCATGCATTTCTCCAGCATCTCCATCGCTCTCATCCTCTCCACCGTGTCGAGTGTTCTCTCCGTCCCAGTACAGAGCTACAACCGCTACGATGTGGAGGATAGCTACAACAATGGCGAGTATGAGATGGACCACAGATACACCGACTACCCGGAGAACTACGGCAAGGACAACGAGGTCTATCGCTGGGATGAAGCGGACTACAAGAGGAGGGAGGAGCTCGAGTACGACAACAAAGCTGAGTACGTTCACCTACGCGAGTCCAAATATGGAGGGGAGCGTGGACGTGAGCATGAGTACGAGAGTGAGCGCGAATATGGCTACGAGCGCAACGGAAGTGATGATCCGGAACCAAGAAGACCACTATTCGAGGAAGAGCCAGTCGACCAGGAGAACATGAAGAAGGGGCCAGTTGCCAACGAGGAGGCAAAGACAGCCTCGCCTGAGTCCCAGCAGAAGGATACCACCCCAGCCTCCACAGGAGTCAACAGTGAAAGAGTGGCACCAGCATCAGGCTCAACATCCAATGATGCAGGCACAGACTGTCCTGGCGTGGCCGGATTACTTGGAGTGTGTGTCAATGTCAACCTGTGAATTCGTACAAATAAGAATATGCACTAGAATACCAAGAAATAAAGTTCGCGAATATGAGGATTAAGGTCACTGCTATCATTACCAAATACATATAAGATCGCAACTGCATGAAACCTTATTGCCCCGTCCATTGCGGGAGTACGCTTCCGAATCTATGGCCAATTATCTGGAATGCGATGCGGAAAAACCTATCTCCTGCTGAGAAATCATTAATATACTTCATTCAGCCATCCTATTGGCAACCGCGAACGCCTGGCTATTCCGTCATTATGTGCTGATTATCCATGCATGGCTACTCCCTTATAAGGAGAGAAGCTCAGCTTGCCGAAATCAGGCCGAACATTAGAGCCAATGAGAGAGGCTTTTAGTGTGGATAACAAGGGCTACACATCACATCATTGGCCAGTCATAGCCCGGATGGGCACCTCGTCGATATCGGAAGGGAGTTCCTCCTTCCGTTCAAATTGGCTGTCAACGAATTTATGGTAATTGACTTTGCTTTCAAATCAAGTGGAATCTCACCAATTTCCACCGAATTTTACCGAGCAACTTGTGAATTTCATCTCGCTCTTTTTACCGACCTCTTCCCTCCTCACACCACCTGTATCGGGTTCTGTTTTCGCTAAAATCTCTGCCTTCTTTCGATATTAGCCTTGCTTTTTTTTACCCTCACCCGCACACGTCGTCCCCCCTCCTTAGTGACTGAGGTTAGGTTCACCCAAGTCATTTCTTCCCAATTATACACCTCGAACCGTGCGTTTTTTCTGGATACGCGCGAACACCTTAGCCACCCGACTGCTCGAGATCCACATTTTTGATCCCCTTATTAACCCCAACTGAATGTTCTCGGAGGAATCCCCATACCATGGGCAGGAAAGAAGTCGCCTTAACCATATCAATCCTTTCCCGAGCCCCCAAGTCGCCGACTTCTCTAAGCTGACCAAAAGAAAGCGTCTCACCCAGGCGTGCGAGGGTTGTCGCAAGAAAAAGGTGCGTTGCGATGGCGGTAAGCCGGCGTGCGCGAACTGCGCCAGACGGAACATCGAGTGCACGTATGTGCCCAGCACAAACAAGCGCGGCCCTCGCCAGGGATACATAGAGAAGCTGGAGAAGCGTCTGGATATGATGGAGAAGTTGCTGGAGCCCTTGAAGCCCAACGAGGGCGGAGAGGGCGAGAACGAGTCGGAGGCTAGAGCGGAGTACGACACTCAAGAGGCGGAATCCGACGACAGTGGCCGTTCGGTTACCCCGGAAGCTTCTGCCTGCGTCGTCCCGTCTATCCAAGGACTGCCACAAAGCCAGGTGCCCACTCTGTCCCAGCCATCCCCATCCACCCAGAATCAGGCGAGCCCTGCGGTGACTACTTCGTCTTACCTCGCAACCGTGGTGAATGACCATTCACCCAGCCCGTACGCCGAGTACCCTGGGCGAGCGGAGTCGGTTCATTCTTCCAGATCAATCGCTTCCAACTCCTCGGTTGGTGGGTCTCACGGGAACTCCGGGTATTCCGGCTATCATGGCGTAGGCAGCAACGAGGCGTCCCCGCATCGCAAGAAGAGCGTGGTGGTAGGCTCCTCGTCGAGCCTCTGCGCCAACCCATATATGCAGGCCACCATCTCATCTGGAGATAATTTCGAGACGCTCATCAATCTCATCACTCGCTCCTGGCTGAACGACAAGCGGGTGCGAGGATTTATCCACGAGGACGGGTACTCGCCGTCCGCCGGGAATCCCTACGAAGTTGGCCCCACCAGAAGCCTGAGCTTTCCTGAGATCTCCGACCGGTTGATCAACGCTTACTTCGATCTGGTTAATCCGCAATACACGGTGGTGCACCGTGCGCAGTTCATGCGCGATCTCGAGGCTGGCACCCAGTCGGAATTGCTGCTCTACTGTATCTACGCCGTAACCGCCAGGTACGTGAGCCCCGGGAATCCAGACTCCAAGCACACCTTCGCCGCGGGAGACTATTTCGCAAGCCGGGCGAAGTCGTTGATGGGCCAGTGCTGCGACGAGCATACCGTCTCCAACGTCCAGGCCTTGTTTCTGCTAGCGCTCCACGCCTACGGGAGCGGCCACGGCTCGGGCGGCTGGCTATATTCAGGTATGTGTGGCACCAGATCCCTGCCCGACCATGTCCACTAATGCGCTTCCCTTTCCCCAATCAACAGGCATGGCCACGAGGTACTCAACCAGCATTGCATATACGTCTCACCACCACACAAGTGTTAACCATGTTTCTTAGGATGGCGCAGGAGATAGGAATGAACCGTGTTGACGAGAAGGCCACCGATATGGACCCTCCCCGGAAGCTGACCTGGATAGAGAAGGAAACGTGCCGTAGGATATGGTGGTCGCTGTATGCGCTCGAGCGGATCATCTCCATAGGCACTGGGCGCCAGACGGTCATCGACGAGAATGACTGCGAGGTTGCCCTTCCCTCAGACGACTCCTTATGGGAAACAAGCGGGGACCCAAAGTACCAGCCAGATCCTGGGTCCTCCTCTCCCGGTGGTTTGGCCTACCTAGTGACCTTGACCACCATCATGGGTCGGGTCTACCAATTCCAGAACCGACTGAAGCTGTCCCGCGGCTCCCCGTCAAGTCTACACGCGGAATTCGCCATCCTGGACGCGGCGTTGGTCTCGTGGAACATTTCTCTGCCTAGCCGATTCCAGTACGAGCCCAGAGACCCCCTCCCACCGGGTCTCGATGGCCGATTCGCGGTGTGGATCCGTCTACACTACTATGCCGCCCTCATCACACTCCATCGATGCAATATCGGATGCACGGACGCGGGGCCAGCGTTCCCGGTGTCGCTCACATTCGCCAACTCTTCCTTCGACAGGTGTATCACCTCCGCCAGCGGGATCACCGAGGTTCTGGCCAAGATCCAGGACAGCACCGAGTACTTCGTGCACTCGAGCGTCCCTCTCATCACATGCATCTCGGGCGGGATCCATGTGAAGAACATGTTCTCCAAGGACCAGCGGATCAGCTCGACGGCCAGGCATAGCCTCGACGTCAGCTACGGCGTTGTGAACCGGTTGAAGGCCCAGTGGGCCCAGTGTTTCCGATACCTTGGGATGCTCAAGGATATCGAGGATACCCTCCTGAGGCTTTCCTCCTGAACCCTACGAATCCAGTTGACCTTCATGTTCATGGCATACGTGGCGCTGGTACCATATTGTTCGCGACGTTCACATGCACAACACTGACTCCTCGCCCTAGATCATCCCGTCGTCACCCCTCTCACTCCTCCGTAGTTAGACCCGTAGCTAGACCCGTTTTGAAGCCCAAATTAATAAACCAAGTATATACCCGAGGCATCCAACAATCTCCTACAATGGAAATTCTCCTTGGGTGCAGTGACCGGCTACTGGGCCGTAGGTATAAATGCTCCGCCCCCCTGGCCCACTCGACCAAAAGACAGATTTCCCAAGCCATGCGTCCCCTGCTGATCCTCTCCTTGCTGGGGGTTTCCCTGGTCGCCCGTCACGTGGTCACCTCGTCGCCGGTCCCCTTCGACCCCCTGCCGAAGAAGTATTACGGGAAGTTCAGCAGATACACCGATTACCCGGAGAACTACGCGGACTGGGTGCCAGATGACGGCGGCTGGTTGTACCATGAGGATAGGATACGTGAGCGCTTCAGACACCAGTTAAAGCACCGCCCCAACCAAGCGGCCACCGGTGCCACGACGCCGGAGAGTCCCACCGAGGCCGACCACGCCCCACCAAACCAGGAGGCCAAGGGCTCCGAGGGGCCCGCGAGCCCGGAGGGACAGCCGGAGAGATGCGCACGGATCACCGCCAAGCTGGTGGAGTTGGGGATCCGGGGGGATGCGATGGTCTGCCTGGATGCCACGGTGACCATCGATTTTCTGAAGAGCCCGGGGATCTCCCCCCAGGTAAGTCAGGTGAACGGGTTGATGTCCTCGGAAGAGGTCGCCGCGAAGTGCGACCTCATCAAGACCAACGTGATCCCCTTGGCAATCTCCTCGGAGGCGGTGGTGTGTCTTCCCAACATCATCCAGATCATGCTCACCTGAGGGTCATTCCCTGAGCGTGATATTTAACTGGCCTCCAGGTCGCTATTTATCCCTGCCTTACCCCTACCCTCACCCTCACCCTCACCCTCTCTTATCTTGCTGCAATACCCATTCGCAATAAACATTCTTTATTCAATCCATTTCGGCGGTATAATCTCCACTACTATGTACATCCAACTGTGGAGAACCGGTGTCTCCTCTAGAGCGATACGGTGACGAGCACGTCCGGCTCGAACGTCCGTAGCAGCCGGAGCATCGCGAGGTACCGGCGCTCGAACTCGCGCACCATGCCGTCGAGCTCCCGCCAAGGAAGATGCGGCTTCCCCTTCATCGCGCGGATCGCCTGCCACAGGGACTCCACCGCGTACTGGGTCTCGTTGAGCTCCTGGATTCTCGCCGGGCTGATCTTGTGGACTGGAACGGAGTGATAAGGAGTTGGCTCGGGTGGATTAGGTTGGGTTGAGGGGGGGGGGTGCGCACGCTTACCTGCGGGTCGTTTCTCCAGGGGGAAGGCTCGGATCCTCTCCAGCAGCGCCCCCTCCACTTCCATCCCGATCGCTCGGTCTTCCGAACGAAGGGTCAGGTTGAAGGTGCTCTCTTGGGTCCCTTCGACCAACACGTCAATCTCCATTTGGGATCTGACCTACTAACCGGTCACTTACCTCGGGTGAGCGTCAGCGTGAGCAGGTGGGGGCTATACGGAGTGTGGAATACAGCGGTGCTTGCGTCCACCAGGATCTTCTCCAGCCTAGGTCTGGGGAGCCGGTCAGTTCGTCGAAGGTGTCCGAAGAGGGAGCGGGTCGCCGTCACCCCCAACCCATCACTTACCTATCTACATGTTCGCCCAGGAGGATGGAAAGTAAGGACTTGTGGAGATCGAGGTCTTGGTGGGACTCGGCCCACTTGACCTTCAACCGGATCTCATGGCTCTTCACCCTCTCGTGGCCGCCCGAGGGCTGCCGCTGTAACGGGAGTGGTCGGTTATTCAAGGTGGGGGGGAGTTGGGGTTCACGTGATGACTCTCTTACCCATCGCTTCTCTCCGGAGCGGTCTAGCAGCTCCGCGACGTGCCTGGTGAGTCCCGAGGCTCGATCGAAGTTGTTGAAGTACGGGCTTGTTTGTGTGTATGGCGAAGGGTAGGGGATCTCCTGGGGACTCGGCGCGGCGAAATCGATCACATCAAATGTCGCCGTCTGCAACAGGATGTACACTGTTGTCATGATCGGGGGTCAGTAAGGCCTGGACGAGTGACGGGATCAACGGGAAGGGGTAGATACCTGAGTTGCGCGCATGCCTGAGCGAGTCGCTAGAGTAGCTGGACGAGCGTAACCCGACCTCCACTCGAAGGGGGAATATCTCGTATCGCATGGGAACCGGGATCCACTTTTCCCTAGGAAGGTTACGTTAATGGACTGAGGAGGAGCAGGCGCCCCGCTTCACTCGCAGCCAACCAACCTACCATGTTCCTGCGGTCAGACTCGCCTCGTGCACGATCTGGTTCGACGTCTGTGGGGGGTATTTGTGCGGGTTCAGGCTGAACTGGACGTTCACTGGGGTGGGTTAAGGATCACTCTCAATCAGCCAACGCATCGACGTCTGGGTTACATCCAAAGGATACATTTCCAACCGGAGCGTACGGTGGTCTCATTCACCGTCAAGGTGACCCGCAGGTAGGGCAAGTCACGTAGACTGCCGGATCGATGGGTGGGGACGACGGTGGGGGTGAGTTGTAGATCCATCTCCGGCCTCTTCTGCTTGATTCTCTCCAACTCGTAGAGTAGATGGTTGTTCATCTGGATGGCGCAGGTTGTTTCCTAGGCGAGGGAGTGAGCGTGGATGCGAGGATCGATCCCCTTGGTTCGATTCATACCTTCATGCGCTTCTCTAGCTTCGTCTTCTCCGAGGAGTGGCTCGCGATCAACTGCAACGTATCCTTGATCTGCATCCGCAGTTGATCAGGGTCGTAGGTGGCCGGTTTCCCGCTGGTGAATGGTGAGAAGAGGCGGTACCCGTGGCCTAGAACCAAAAGTTCCTCACGTACCTGTCCATGTACCACCGGTATCCGAGCAGCTTGTTGCGAGATGACACCGCCACGAGGTGGGTTTCTTCGTCGGGATGGACGAAGGCGAATGCCGAGAGGATAGGAAGACTCGGCCGAGTGACGTTCAACAAAGTCGGGAGCAACTCTACCAGAATCCGTGAGTGACCTGACAAATCGGCTGGTTTGGCAGGGATCGAGACTCACCCTTGGGGCTCGTATTCTTCCACATGTCCACAACGAGTAGCTGTCCTTGGCCAACTGTCAGCGCGAACGTCTCCTACACCGTGACGCGAGCATTAGCTACCGTGCATCCTAACCTCCCCACCGCTTCCCCGATAGATTACCTTCAGTTCGGCCGACGAAAGTACCGGGCCTGTTACGAAATAGGTGCTGGAAAGATGTCGATTCGAGACGGACTCCATGGTGAGCACACGCAGGGCGCCGCGTTTCCTGTGGATTCGCCGTTTAGTCTCCCCAAAGTCGCTGCTCTGGTATCGCCCCGAGGTACATTACCCTACAACCACCAGACAGTCTTCAACCCCTGCCCCTCGTGGGCTACGGACCACCATAAGCCCGACGATCGGTTCCTATATATAGAAGATTCTTGGTCAGCTTCGGTTGATCCCGTGGAATTCTCTCGACGGACTCGCCTCAAGGGTGCATAGGAGCAGACGGGAGGATTCGGCGTCCCAGTCCTGGTAGTAGACTTTTCCTTCGCTGGTGCCGATTAGCAGGATCGGGCGACCATTCAGAGCCCTGGGAGACATGGGTTAGCCATCGTCGCGAGGATCCCATTAGCACCGTTCGTCACCCACCGATCCACCCCAAACAGGCCGGAGAACGTCTTGACGCTGAGATGGTTCTGCAGGTTCGCGTCCGTGGCTGGGAGAAGTGCACCGCGCGGGGGGATGGGGGTTAAAGAAATAACGTGGTTTGCTATACATATACACATATACACGATGGGCCGGTTCCCCGACGAAATCAAAGGATATCCACTCGACTGCACGTCACCTTCTCCCCATCCAGCGGAAGGGTGCCCAGGTGTCGCTTGAACTCCTCCGACCCCAAGCCGAGCCTGCTACCCTCTACGGTGAACCAGGTTCCCTGGGGTCCGAGGAAGCCCCACTCCGGGCCGTGTTCCCCCTCGATACGTAGGATGTTGCTCACCGGGGTCTGGTCATGGGTTGTCTTGTCGTTAGGAACGGGGTGAAGTCCACAGGAGGGTAGGGGGTTCTACCTCGTTGTAAAGAAGATGCTCCTCCTCGCGTATCAGCAGAAAAGTACTGGGGAGAGCCTCCCCCGTCATGTTGGCTTTCTTTCGTTTGGTTGGAGGCGACGAGTGCTCCGAAGACGCGGTGCTCCTACATTGAGACCCGACCCGACCCGGTTAGTCCCACTTGGAGGGTACGAAGGGGAGGTATGGTTGGTGGCTGAACCCGCTTACCGTAGTTTCAAGGGGACTCGCCAGATTCTCCCATCCAAGGTGCTAACCAGACAGAATCTCCGGGTGCCCAGGGGATCCTCCGAAGGGGCGTCCGGCCTCGCGTCCTCCTCGAAGAGGAAGAGGCTTCGCACCCGACCAGGAAACCGCCAGATCTCCTAACCAACCCACCGACAAACCGAAACGGGTCTCGTGAGTCCAGGTCGTCCGAGAGAGAGAGAGAGAGAGGGGGGGAGGGCGTCGTCGACTTCACCTTACCTGAATTTGAAATCCCCCCACCACGTGGACCAGCTTGTCCAACACCCGTATACACCGAACGCTCCCCGTCCTCGAGCTCGCCAGCTCCACCCTGCCCCCCAGTTGTGGTAGACCGAGGGAGCCGTAGTTCTCTATTGGTGTGGGTTCCGACCCACCAACGTTCTTGTCGCTCCTGTTCATACTACCGGCTGTCTAGGTCGCTCTCTGTGCGCGGTGTAGGTATGTGTGCAGGTATGGAGGGAGAGGGGGGGGGTACAGCTCACCAGCTTAAGGTTTCGGTTCCCGATCAGCCAACAGCAATCCCCGCATCACATGCCAGACTCGTATCTTGTTTACCCCAACCGACCAATCGCCTTCCTCGCCTGATCAAAATACTGACTACTTGATCCAGACCAGTAGTCCCCTTTCTCACCGCAGATGCCTAGGTGGCTAGTGAGGAGGCCCAAGTAGAAGGGGCTTCCCAGGTGGATTTGGGACCTGGCCAGAGTTGGGGTTTAATCCCCATGGCGGTTCACCTTCCCTTGCTGGCCTGTCAAACCAAAATCCAGGATGCTTTGCCCCACAGTGGAGTTGCCTGTGTTGGGTTGTGAAAGCAATATGTGGATGATGGCAGGTGAGAACACTGGTCACTTGGTTGTATCCCAGGCAGAAGTCATGCGGTAAGTGTTATAGGAGTTTTGGAGATATTGGAAGGGATTGGGAGAACCAGCACATAATGCGGTTTTCACTTCATGATTTACTAAATGTAAAAGTGGTACCTCTGCTTTTACATGGCCTTGGCAAGATAAACACACAGGAATATGTCTAGAAAGGTCCTAAGAGCCTGTGTGCAAAGTTTGGGGTTGTCTGGACAACTTTGAGAAATTTCATGTTCTGGGGACCTGATATTCTGGTGAAAATATTCTGGTAATTCCTAACAAGGAATTTGGTCAGTGTTCTCTAAGATTTGTATGTGGTGATCTATGTGACCAAGTAAGCTGAATATTTAGATGTAATCATAAACTTTTACCATACTTCCACTAGACTAAATATTCATATCATCTATTCCTAATTGTGAATCAAGATACTCTAATTTGTCTCTAGTTGATGGTTTGGTATATTTGTTGGCAATCATTTCATCTGTTGGACAATAAACTAAGCTGACCAAGTTGCTCCCTATAGCTTCCCAGATGAGATGATGTTCAACATCCAAGTGTTGAGTTCCAGCCCAAAAAGTTGGGTCTCTATCTAATTGTATATACCCTTGGTTATCCTGAAAAAATGTAGCAGGGGCTTTTTGACATAAACCCAAGTCATTAAAACGCTCTTTTAGCCACATTGCTTCTTTTGTAGCCTCACTGGCTGCCATTTACTCAGCCTCTGTGATAGAAAGTGCTATGGTTGATGGCTTTCTTGAATTCTGTGTGTGTGCTCCTTTACTGTAAAGAAAGGTGTAACCTGTGGTGAATCTTCTATCTTCTGCACTTCACCTCCAACCAGCATCCAGGTATCCTAAGATATCCTGTTCTGAATCCTTATGGGTGTACCTTAAGAAGATATTTACAGCTCATTTTAAGTATCTAAAGATTCACTTTACTTCCACAATATGATCAGATCTATGGCTCTTACTATGCTGGCTGAGAACCTCCACCAAATATAAGATATTGGGATATGTACCAAGCATGATACACATTGGACAGGCAGCTGTAGATTAGTAAGGGAAGTCTGGGCTTTCAGTTGCTACTGATCTCTCTTGATTTGGTTGAGCTTTGACCAAGTCAAAGTTTGTGTCCATTAGAGTAGCTGCTGGTTTACCATCTACCATATGGTACTTCTTAAGTATATGTTGAATGTATTTGGACTGGCTTAGGGTAATAGTCTGAGTGCTTCTGTCTATGGAGACTTTTTCTCTAAGTCACAACTGAGCTCTCCCAGATTGAACAATTGAAGCTCCTAGATAGGCTCCATTGAGTCTCCCCCAGTGTTTATTAATTATTAGTAGCTATAACAAGAGCATCCACATATAGAGCTACAAGAACTCAATTGGCTCTCTCAAACTTGATGTTTATACTATAGTTAACAATAATTCTATGGAAGCTCAAAGATTACAAATAATTGGCCAGTAAACCCATCAAGCTGGTCCATGTACATGTCCTCATCAAGTTCTTCACTCAAAAGTGTAGTTTCCACATCTATTTGATGAATAAGAAACTTATATTTGGCTGTAATAGCCAGTATCAATCTGATGAAATAAACTTGGCTACCAGTGCAAAGGTTTCAGTGTTGTCCAGTTGTGTTGGTTGAGAGTATCCTTTGGCTACAACTCTTGTTTCATATCTTTCAACTGTACCATCAATCTTGTATTCTGTCATGAAGATCCATGTGCATCCAATGATTTTTGGTTTATTGGTAATTTGACCAAGTTGCAAGCTTGATTTGTCATCAGGGCCTGATACCTGTCACTCATTACCATTCTCCAAGACTTTGTTGAAGGGCTATTTAGGGCATTTTATGCAGTCTAGGGATCATCAATATGGACCAAATAGGCATAGGCCAAGTTAGTTCCCTCACTGATATAGTGCTATGGGCTATTTCTAGTCCAACTGGATCTCCTGCCCCATGATACTGCAATGATCACCTCTAGGATGTTTGTGGGCACAGATTTGCTCTTCAGTCATTGCAGATCTGCAAAACTTCCTCTGAGGGTATCTGGGGTGAAAAAACTCTCATTGCTTTGCATTAATGCAATCCTGATGATGAGTGGACTTGAGACTGAATTTTTGTTAACAATTGAGTCAGTTTTTGAGCAAATTTCAAATTTTCATTGAGCTACACATCCTTGAGCTTGAATTCTTCTTTACTCTGGTGCTTTAGAGTCTGCGCATTGTACTTGCATTACCAAAGCCTAAAAATATGCATTTTGCACTTTGATGCACAAATTTTGACCAATTTCCAGGCAGTGTCTTGGCATATTCTAAGTAACTCAGCATTTTTAGGTGCTGGGCATTTGTTTTATATCCACATCACACCTCAAATAAACTAGAAACATCTGGTACTCTGCTTTAACTTCTATTTTCAAGATATGCAGCTGTAGTTATAGATTTTACCCATATATCAGGGTAATTCTTTGTCTGGTTCACAGATCTTGCTATTTCAGTTATTGATCTGTTTGCACATTCTGACACTTTATTTTGCTGTGGGGAGTATAATACAGTAGTCTCTAGCATAATCCCAAGAGTCTTGCACACGTGGATGAAGGGTATTGAGGTATATTCTCCACCATGGTTGGAGAGTAATTTCCTGATTTGTTTATCAGCATCTCTCCCCACCATGGCTTTAAATTTCCAAAGCTTGAACAGAGCTTCTTCCTTTCTTCACATAAAGTAGATCCACATGTATGTTGTGTAACCATGAATCAATGAGATTAAGTACTTCATTCTGCCCTAGAATAAGCCTTGTATTGGTCCACACAGATCTGAGCAAATTGACCTATTCATTTCTTAGCCTTGATTCACCCAGAGCCCTCAAGTGATTGTCAGACTTGATTTCTATATATGCATGCTCTACAGAGGTCCAAATTAGCTGGCAGATTAGCTTTTTACCCTGGCAATTAGATCATTGCTCATTTTGCTCAAACTACCAACATTGATGTGTCCAAATCTTCCATCCCATAGCATTAGTGTTTCTTCATTTGAGTAACTTATATTGGCTTCCACAGACAATAAAATATAAGTCAGCTTGTACAGATCTGGATTTTAGATACCCAGATCAGTAAGTGCACAATTTGGATCAGTGATCCTGCATCTGGTATTGTCACAACTGAAACTGAGTTATCTGCAGAGACCTTGCCTTCAGTTAGTAAGTTCTTGGCTATTTCTGGTACATAGAGCACTTCTTTGAAAGTAGGTATGTGGCTTCTTCCATCACTTCTGAGGCCTATAAGGATAGCTCCCTGTGCAACTGCATTGAGTGTACTAACTTTACTTATGAAGCCATGTCAATTAGAATTGCTCATTATTTGGTAATAGTTCTTCTTGCTGTGTAAAGTGCTGGGATGTCCCAGAGTCAATACACCACATTTGAGAGTCCTTGTTTGTGGTTGTTATTAGGGCAGGTAGGAACAGTCTATCTTCAGTTAAAGTGGCATTTCCATAATCAGTCTATTTCTGTTGGTTAACACTTGTTGAGAAGCACCAGTTTGCTGTGTGTCCTTTCCTTTTGCAGTACTGGCAGGAAAAGTTGCTGCTGCCTTCAAATGGTCTTTGGTGTCTCCTCAGGTGGTTATCATTGCCTGATAAAGTATTTTTTTCTTTCCTCTCATTGGTGCTTGATTTTCTCAATCCTCCATAGAGGAGCCTTGTATATACATAATTTAAGGTCAAATCATCAGGACTGGACTTTAAGGCTGCTACAAGGCCCTGAAACCTGTCTGTCAGGCTATTCAGGAGGGTATTTATTGCTTCTTCATCAGTACCTGTACACCCACAGATTCCATCTCATGAGCTACCTGGGTAATTCTGTTATTTAGATTTTCATTTCTTCTCTTGGCAGTGTCTTTATAGTGAAGAGTTTTTGTCTAAGATACACTTTATTTGTAACTGAACATGACTGGTACATGTCTTCTAGTTATTTTAAGGTACTTCTTGCTGTTTTTGCTCATCAGCATTGCATTGGCAATTTGTCTTTGACATTAAGGTCAATGCAACTAAATGCATTCTGTACTTCCATCTGGTACTTTAGGGTAACTTCTCCTATGCATTAAGGAAAAAATTTATCATCTACATAAGTGTCAAAATGCCTCTTTACTATAGCCATATCTCATCTCCTTCCAGATTTGGTAGTTAGATTTTTCCAACCTTTCAACAGAGGGAAGAATTTCAGTAAAAGCAGTAGTAGAAGTTGCAGAGAGTGACAGCTTGGAGCTCATAGCCTGCTGCAAGAGTTTTGGAGACTGTGGAAGTGATTAGAAGAATACATTGACTGTGTGGTTTTTGCTGATTGATTTGTTGAATGAGAACAAGGTACTGATACCTTGAGATGGTCTAGGCAAAACACACACAAAGATTATGTTTAGGAAGGTCCCAGTGCCACACATACAAGGCCTGAAGCTGTTTAGACAACTCAGAGTATTCTCACTAAAGCACCAGATAACAAGAGTTCAAAGTATCTCCAACAAAATCACAACAAAGAATTTGTTCAGAATTCTATAAGATATGTAAATAATGATCCACATCAATATACTTGTGGGTATTTAGGTGAAATTACAAGCCTTTTCACCAATAAGGTCCCTTGACTCAAAACTCACAAAATGATGCCTAATATCTATATGATTAGCTCCAGCATGAGAAGCAATCTCTCTCCTGAAGCAAATGCCTGCTTGGAATCCTTATTGTTGTTAATTTTGCAGTCACACCTGAATATTCATCCAGCTTAATTGCATAGGCTGCTACCTAAAGTTGTAGAGAGTTTGGATTGAGTTCCTTGTTGGAATCTACTTGGAATCTACTTGCCAGATTATCAGGTATCCTGAACATATTAAATCTCAAAGTGGTCTATACAGCCTCACACTCTGGACACATGCTCTTGTGACCCTCTTAGACATATTATTCATGTTTGTTCTGCTAAGCTTATGCAACAGTGTAAGTGCTCATTGTAAATCAAATGCTTTATTTGTTGTAAAAATTTGTATTTCCACCTAAATACTCACCTAACTTAGTCACTTAGATCAATACCTCCAAATCCTAGAGAATACTGATCAAATTCCTTGTCGGGATTTACTTAGAATATTTTTACCAAAATACCAGGTACCCAGAACATGAAAATTCTCAAAGTTGTCCAAACAGCCCCAAACGTTGCACACATGTTCTTGGGACCTTCCTTAGCATATTCTACATGTTTGTAATGCCAAGACCAGGTAAAAGTATAAATACTACTTTTACATTCAATAAATCATTAAGTGAAAACCACATAATCTACTTGTTCTCCAAATCACTTCCAATATCTCCAAGACTCTTACAACAGGTTATGAGCCCCAAGCTGTCACTCTCTGCAATGTCTACTACTGCTATTACTGGAATTTTTCCCTATGCTGAAAAGTTGGATGGATCTAACTACCAAGTGTGGAAGGTGAAGATGCAGATGCTGCTACAAGAAAGAGGCCTTTGGGATATTGTCATGGGAGAAGAATGCCCTCCTAAAAATGTGGGAGAGGAAGCCTTAAAGTACCAGAAGAAAGAACAAAGTGCCTATAACTGCATTTGCCTTAATGTCAAGGACAAATTGCTAATTCAATGCTCAAGAGCAAAAACAGCAAAGAATGCCTGGAAGGCATTAGAAGACACCTACCAGTCATGTTCAGCTGCCAAGAAAATGTATCTGAGAAGAAATTTCTTTACTACAAAGATGCTGGCAGGAGAAGAAATGAAAAATCTAATCAACAGAATTACCCTGCTGGTAGATGAGATGGAATCTGTGGGCATACCAACTACTGATGAGGATGTGATAGTTACCATCCTGAATAGCCTGACAGACATGTTTCAGGGCCTTGTATCAGCCCTAGAGTCCAGAACTGAAGATTTGACCTTAAATTATGTATATGGAAGGCTCCTGGATGAAGAATTAAGAAAATCAAGCGCCAATAAGAAGGAAGAAGAAAATGCTTTAATAAGCAATGATACCAACAAAGGAGGTACCCAAGGCCCTACAAAGGCAACAGCAACCTATTTTGCAACTACTGCAAAAGGAAAGGACACACATCAGACCGGTGTTTCAAAAAGAGAGATTATTGGCAAAAGAAGCCTGAATATGGAAATGCTGCAACAACTGAAGATAGACTATTCATATCTGCACTAAATATGACCACAAACAAGGATTCTCAGATGTGGTATATTGACTCTGGAGCTTCTCAACACTTTACACACCAAAAAGAACTTTTTACCCAATATCAAGAAATTCCAATTAAGAAGGTTTTCATGGGTGATGATAGAACACTTGATGCAGTGGGAGAAGGAACTATCCAAGTAAACCTAAGAAGCAGTGAAGGAAGCCATACACTGACCTTTAAAGAAGTACTCTATGTACCAGAAATAGCCAAGAACCTACTCTCTGTAAGCAAGGCCACAGCAGAAGGACTCAGTTTGAGTTTTGACAATTCTGGATGCAGGATCACTGATCAAAATGGTGCCCATATTGCTTCAGGCATCAGAGATCAGAATCTATACAAGTTGACTTATATTCCATCAGATCTGGAAGCCAATATAAGTAACCTAAATGAAGAAACACCAATGCTTTGGCACAGGAGATTTGGGCACATCAATTTTGATTATTTGCGCAAAATGATCAAAGATCAGCTAATTTCTGGAGTGAAAATTGATCCCCCAGCTAATTTGGAGCACTGTGAAACCTGCATATATGGGAAACAAGCCAGACAACCGTTCAAGAGCTCTGGGTTAATCAAATCTAAGAAAAAATTAGATCTAATTCACTCAGATCTGTGTGGACCTATGCAAAATTTATCCTTAGGTGGGACAAAGTATTTAATCACTTTTATTGATGATTATACAAGATACACATGGGTCTACTTCATGGAGATAAAGGAAGAAGCTCTGTCTAAGTTCAGGGAGTTGAAAGCCATGGTGGAGAGAGAAACTGGTAAAAAAATCAAGAAAATATGCTCTGACAATAGTGGAGAATATACCTCAAAACTCTTCATCTACTTCTGCAAAATTCATGGGATAAAGCAAAAGACTACTACACCATACTCCCCACAGCAAAATGGAGTAGCAGAACAAGATAACAGATCAATAATTGATATGGCAAGATCTATGATCCATGATCAAAAATTATCCTATGATTTTTGGGCGGAATCAGTTGCCACTGCTGTATACCTTAAAAATAGGAGTTATAACAGAATACTTTGTGATTCTACTCCATTTGAAGCATGGTATGGATACAGACCAAGTGCAGAACATCTAAGAATATTTGGGTGTATGGCATATGCCAAAAAACTGGCCGGAAATCAGTCAAAATTTCAGCCAAAAAGTGTAAAATGCATACTTTTGTGCTACTGCAATGAGAGTAAGGCATACAGACTCTACAATACCAAAGCAAAGAAGCTTATCAAGTCCAGGGATGTGTTGTTTGATGAAAATTCAAAATTTTTGCAAAAAATGACATCAGATGATGACGAAAATTTGATCTCAAGTCCACCAATTGTCAGGATTGAATCAGAGCAAAACAATGAAAATTCTTTCACTCCAGAGGACTCTACAACCGTGGTTCAGCCAGAATCAGTGCCCAGGAATATCCCAGAAGTGATCATTCCAGTATCAAATGCCCGGAGATCCAATTGGACAAGAAATAGCCCAAATTACTATATCAATGAGGGTACAAACTTAGCCTATGCCTATTCAGTCCATATTGATGAACCCCAGACTGTAAAAGAGGCCCTAAATGGCCCTCAGACAAAGTTTTGGAGATCTGCAATGACTGAGGAATATCAGGCCCTGATGGAAAATCAATCTTGGGACTTAGTCAGATTACCAATCAACCAAAAATCAATTGGATGCAGATGGGTCTTCATGACAAAATACAAGGCTGATGGTACAATTGAAAGATACAAAGCAAGACTTGTAGCCAGAGGATACTCTCAAACAAAAGGACTTGACTATACTGAGACCTTTGCACCGGTAGCCAAGTTTAATTCCATCAGATTAATATTGGCTATTGCAGCCAAATATAAGTTTTTTATTCATCAAATGGATGTAAAAACTGCATTTTTGAATGGAGAACTTGATGAGGACGTGTATATGGACCAGTCTGATGGGTTTGTTGACCAAAATAACCCCCATTTGGTCTGCAAGCTTAAAAAGTCACTATATGGTCTCAAACAATCACCAAGAGCCTGGAATTGCAAGATAGATTCTTATTTGGAATCTTTGAGTTTCAAAAGAAGTAATGCTGACTATAGTATATACTATAAGCCAGATAGAGCAAATCCAGTTCTATTAGCTCTATATGTGAATGATCTTACTATAGCTGCCAATAACCTAGAAACATTGGAAGAAACTAAATCCAGCCTATCTAAGGAGTTCAAGATGTCTGATTTAGGAGAACTTAGTTACTACTTAGGGATTAAGTTCTCCATAGACAGAAGTACCCAGACTATCACCCTTAGTCAATCCAAGTATATTCAAGATATACTAAAGAAGTACAAAATGGAAGACTGTAAACCGGCAGCTACCCAAATGGAGACAAACCTTAACTTGGTCAAAACTCAACCAAATCAAGAGAGCTTGGTGCCATCTGAAAGCCCTAACTTTCCTTATCAGTCTATGGTCGGCAGTCTGATGTATATCATGCTTGGAACACGTCCAGATATCTCATATTCAGTGGGAGTTGTCAGCCAACATAATCAGAATTATGGATCTGATCATATTGCAGCAGTTAACCGGATTTTTAGATACCTAAAAGGAGCTGCTGATATCTGCTTAAGATACACTTATAAGGATTCAGAACAGGATCTTGTGGGATACTCTGATGCAGATTGGGGATGAAATTTAGAAGACAGAAGATCCACCACAGGATACACCTTTCTTTACTGTAAAGGAGCAATTTCATGGAATTCAAGAAAGCAGCCAACCGTAGCACTTTCCACCACAGAGGCAGAGTATATGGCAGCCTGTGAAGCTACAAAAGAAGCAATGTGGTTAAGAAAGCTGTTTACAGATTTAGGCCTATGTCAAAAAACGCCTATTACTTTATTTCAAGATAATCAAGGATGTATACAATTAGGTAGAAATCCAACTTTTCATGCTAGAACCAAGCACATAGATATTAGACATCATTTCATACGTGGAGCTATAGAGAATAACTTAGTTAGCTTAGTTTACTATCCTACAGATGAAATGATTGCAGACATATTTACCAAACCATTAGCTAGAGACAAGTTTGAATATCTTAGGTCAAAATTAGGACTAGTCAGTATGAACATTTAGCTGAGTGGGAGTGTTGTAAAAATTTGTATTTCCACCTAAATATTCACCTAACTTAGTCAGTTAGATCATTACCTTCAAATCCTAGAGAATACTGACCAAATTCTTGTTGGGATTTACTTAGAATATTTTCACCAAAATACCAGGTACCCAGAACATGAAAATTCTCAAAGTTGTCCAAACAGCCCCAAACTTTGCACACATGTTCTTGGGACCTTCCTTAGCATATTCTACATGTTTGTAATGCCAAGACCAGGTAAAAGTATAAATACTACTTTTACATTCAATAAATCATTAAGTGAAAACCACATAAACTACTTGTTCTCCCAATCACTTCCAATATCTCCAAGACTCTTACAACAGGTTATGAGCCCCAAGCTGTCACTCTCTGCAATGTCTACTACTGCTATTACTGGAATTTTTCCCTCTGCTGAAAAGTTGGATGGATCTAACTACCAAGTGTGGAAGGTGAAGATGAAGATGCTGCTGCAAGAAAGAGGCCTTTGGATATTGTCATGGGAGAAGAATGCCCTCCTAAAAATGTGGGAGAGGAAGCCTTGAAGTACCAGAAGAAAGAACAAAGTGCCTATAACTGCATTTGCCTTAATGTCAAGGACAAATTGCTAATTCAATGCTCAAGAGCAAAAACGGCAAAGAATGCCTGGAAAGCATTAGAAGACACCTACCAGTCATGTTCAGCTGCCAAGAAAATGTATCTGAGAAGAAAATTCTTTACTACAAAGATGCTGCTAGGAGAAGAAATGAAAAATCTAATCAACAGAATTACCCTGCTGGTAGATGAGATGGAATCTGTGGGCATACCAACTACTGATGAGGATGTGATAGTTACCATCCTGAATAGCCTGACAGACGAGTTTCAGGGCCTTGTATCAGCCCTAGAGTCCAGAACTGAAGATTTGACCTTAAATTACGTATATGGAAGGCTCCTGGATGAAGAATTAAGAAAATCAAGCGCCAATAAGAAGGAAGAAGAAAATGCTTTAATAAGCAATGATACCAACAAAGGAGGTACCCAAGACCCTACAAAGGCAACAGCAACCTATTTTGCAACTACTGCAAAAGGAAAGGACACACATCAGACCGGTGTTTCAAAAAGAGAGATTATCAGCAAAAGAAGCCTGAATATGGAAATGATGAAACAACTGAAGATAGACTATTCATATCTGCACTAAATATGACCACAAACAAGGATTCTCAGACGTGGTATATTGACTCTGGAGCTTCTCAGCACTTTACACACCAAAAAGAACTTTTTACCCAATATCAAGAAATTCCAATTAAGAAGGTTTTCATGGGTGATGATAGAACACTTGATGCAGTGGGAGAAGGAACTATCCAAGTAAACCTAAGAAGCAGTGAAGGAAGCCATACACTGACCTTTAAAGAAGTACTCTATGTACCAGAAATAGCCAAGAACCTACTCTCTGTAAGCAAGGCCACAGCAGAAGGACTCAGTTTCAGTTTTGACAATTCTGGATGCAGAATCACTGATCAAAATGGTGCTCATATTGCTTTGGGCATCAGAGATCAGAATCTATACAAGTTGACTTATATTCCATCATATCTGGAAGCCAATATAAGTAACTTAAATGAAGAAACACCAATGCTTTGGCACAGGAGATTTGGACACATCAATTTTGATTATTTGCGTAAAATGATCAAAGATCAGCTAATTTCTGGAGTGAAAATTGATCCCCCAGCTAATTTGGAGCACTGTGAAGCCTGCATATATGGGAAACAAGCCAGACAACCGTTCAAGAGCTCTGGGTTAATCAAAACTAAGAAAAAATTAGATCTAATTCACTCAGATCTGTGTGGACCTATGCAAAATTTATCCTTAGGCGGGATGAAGTATTTAATCACTTTTATTGATGATTATACAAGATACACATGGGTCTACTTCATGGAGAGAAAGGAAGAAGCTCTGTCTAAGTTCAGGGAGTTTAAAGCCATGGTGGAGAGAGAAACTGGTGAAAAAATCAAGAAAATACGCTCTGACAATGGTGGAGAATATACCTCAAAACTCTTCATCCACTTCTGCAAAATTCATGGGATAAAGCAAGAGACTACTGTACCATACTCCCCACAGCAAAATGGAGTAGCAGAACGAGCTAACAGATCAATAATTGATATGGCAAGATCTATGATCCATGATCAAAAATTATCCTATGATTTTTGGGCGGAATCAGTTGCCACTGCTGTATACCTTAAAAATAGGAGTTATAACAGAATACTTCGTGATTCTACTCCATTTGAAGCATGGTATGGATACAGACCAAGTGCAGAACATCTAAGAATATTTGGGTGTACAGCATATGCCAAAAAACTGGCCGGAAATCAGTCAAAATTTGAGCCAAAAAGTGTAAAATGCATATTTTTGGGCTACTGCAATGAGAGTAAGGCATACAGACTCTACAATACCAAAGCAAAGAAGCTGATCAAGTCCAGGGATGTGTTGTTTGATGAAAATTCAAAATTTTCACAAAAAATGACATCAGATGATGACGAAAATTTGATCTCAAGTCCACCAATTGTCAGGATTGAATCAGAGCAAAACAATGAAAATTTTTTCACTCCAGAGGACTCTACAACCGTGGTTCAGCCAGAATCAGTGCCCAGGAATATCCCAGAAGTGATCATTCCAGTATCAAATGCCCGGAGATCCAATCGGACAAGAAATAGCCCAAATTACTATATCAATGAGGGTACAAACTTAGCCTATGCCTATTCAGTCCATATTGATGAACCCCAGACTGTAAAAGAGGCCCTAAATAGCCCTCAGACAAAGTTTTGGAGATCTGCAATGACTGAGGAATATCAGGCCCTGATGGAAAATCAAACTTGGGACTTAGTCAAATTACCAATCAACCAAAAATCAATTGGATGCAGATGGGTCTTCAAGACAAAATACAAGGCTGATGGTACAATTGAAAGATACAAAGCAAGACTTGTAGCCAGAGGATACTCTCAAACAAAAGGACTTGACTATACTGAGACCTTTGCACCGGTAGCCAAGTTTAATTCCATCAGATTAATATTGGCTATTGCAGCCAAATATAAGTTTTTTATTCATCAAATGGATGTAAAAACTGCATTTTTGAATGGAGAACTTGATGAGGACGTGTATATGGACCAGCCTGATGGGTTTGTTGACCAAGATAACCCCCATTTGGTCTGCAAGCTTAAAAAGTCACTATATGGTCTCAAACAATCACCAAGAGCCTGGAATTGCAAGATAGATTCTTATTTGGAATCTTTGAGTTTCAAAAGGAGTAATGCTGACTATAGTATATACTATAAGCCAGATAGAGCAAATCCAGTTCTATTAGCTCTATATGTGGATGATCTTATTATAGCCACCAATAACCTAGAAACATTGGAAGAGACTAA
Source organism: Basidiobolus meristosporus CBS 931.73 (assembly GCA_002104905.1). Lineage (NCBI taxonomy): Eukaryota > Fungi > Basidiobolomycota > Basidiobolomycetes > Basidiobolales > Basidiobolaceae > Basidiobolus > Basidiobolus meristosporus. The sequence goes on from MCFE01000096.1 coordinate 54,335, forward strand.
ATCCAGCCTAACTAAGGAGTTCAAGATGTCTGATCTAGGAGAACTCAGTTGCTACTTAGGGATTAAGTTCTCCATAGACAGAAGTACCCAGACTATTACCCTAAGCCAATCCAAGTATATTCAAGATATACTAAAGAAGTACAAAATGGAAGACTGTAAACCGGCAGCTACCCCAATGGAGACAAACCTTAACTTGGTCAAAACTCAACCAAATCAAGAGAGCTTGGTGCCATCTGAAAGCCCTGACTTTCCTTATCAGTCTATGGTCGGCAGTCTGATGTATATCATGCTTGGAACATGTCCAGATATCTCATATTCAGTGGGAGTTGTCAGCCAACATAATCAGAATTATGGATCTGATCATATTGCAGCAGTTAAGCGGATTTTTAGATACCTAAAAGGAACGGCTGATATCTGCTTAAGATACACTTATAAGGATTCAGAACAGGATCTTGTGGGATACTCTGATGCTGAGTGGGGACGAAATTTAGAAGACAGAAGATCCACCACAGGATACACCTTTCTTTACTGTAAAGGAGCAATTTCATGGAATTCAAGAAAGCAGCCAACCATAGCACTTTCTACTACAGAGGCAGAGTATATGGCAGCCTGTGAAGCTACAAAAGAAGCAATGTGGTTAAGAAAGCTCTTTACAGATTTAGGCCTATGTCAAAAAATGCCTATTACTTTATTTCAAGATAATCAAGGATGTATACAATTAGGTAGAAATCCAACTTTTCATGCTAGAACCAAGCACATAGATATTAGACATCATTTCATACGTGAAGCTATACAGAATAACATAGTTAGCTTAGTTTACTGTCCTACAGATGAAATCATTGCAGACATATTTACCAAACCATTAGCTAGAGACAAGTTTGAATATCTTAGGTCAAAATTAGGACTAGTCAGTATGAACATTTAGCTGAGTGGGAGTGTTGTAAAAATTTGTATTTCCACCTAAATATTCACCTAACTTAGTCACTTAGATCATTACCTTCAAATCCTAGAAAATACTGACCAAATTCCTTGTTGGGATTTACTTAGAATATTTTCACCAAAATACCAGGTACCCAGAACATGAAAATTCTCAAAGTTGTCCATACAGCCCCAAACTTTGCACACATGTTCTTGGGACCTTCCTTAACCTATTCTACGTGTTTGTAATGCCAAGACCAGGTAAAAGTATAAGTACTACTTTTACATTCAATAAATCATTAAGTGAAAACCACCTAATCTACTTGTTCTCCCAATCACTTCCAATATCTCCAAGACTCTTACAACAAAATATACCTACAGTGTCAACATATGACTTCCAATACTTCCAATATACTCCTGGCTAAAGTGGCTCCAGAAGACCACTTGAGTAAATACATATCCAGCTCATCCAGTCGTTGCATTTGTATTGTTGCAAATGGATATGGATGTTAATTAGAGCTGGTGAGAAGTACTTTGGGTAGCAATACTCTGTATTATTTTGCCAATTCTTTCAAATTTCTCCGGAATCTCAAAGGGCTTATTTAGCTTGAAAGGCCCTATGTACCACTTGGTCTATAGTATAGGGATATTCTTAAAAAGCAAATGCATTGCTCCCAGTAGAAAGCTTTTGCCACAACATATACCCTCTATCTTTAGAATCTCCAGTTTCCATTCATCCCATATTCTGGCCTATAGCTTATAGCTTGCCAACTTTGCTGCAATTGCATGCTGACTTCTGTACATTCACTGTGTGGGAAAAGGATGCTTCTAGTTTAGGTGTGTGGACAAAAATGAGTGTGAGTTATGGGGTGAATCCCCTGGATCTCACATATTTGACAACAATACCCTCCATCGTGCCCAGAAAAGCTTGCTATATTGCTGATGGCTGGGGTATCTCCAATGCGGATAATAATATACACTTAGATATAATGGCCATTTACTAGTATGCTGATAGAAAGCATGCCAAACTTATCCAGCAATCAATACAGGTAACTATCCAGGGTAGATGATGATTTAGGCCCAGATACCAGTGAGACTAACAACATATACCTGCCCTGATACTATAAGATAGGTGCAAGATTATAGTTGATAAGAATCAGTGGCCAGCAGGATTTGCTGGCAGAGTACTTATTTAATAAGAATTCATCAAGTGCCAAGGCAAAGGCATAGACATATATACCTTCAGAGTTGCACTTACTTCTTAGCTGTTTGTAATGTTTGCCATCAAGCATATAAGAGATATTGTCTCTTGACTGATACTTAGTGCAATACTTTATAGCTTCTTTAGACAGGGTATTACTAGAATACTTCTGGAGTGTGTACAATGTTTCCCTCTAATGGTGGTAGATTTCTGCAAGGTTAGACACCTTGCAATGGTGACATTGTCCAATGTGTATGCCATGCAACTGCTAACACATGCTGGTATCAGAATGGTCTCTGGGCTGTATGTAGCCAGTCACATGATGGTAGTACACTTGCACCATGTACATGGTAAGTTGCATCCTGGAATGATTCTGGCAAGAAGTAGTAGTAAATGACAGCCTTGTACTTGAAACATTGCACCCACACAAATGCATGATTCAGTGATGCCCTGCCATGGCAAGAAATATCAATAAAGCTGTAGCACCCTATACACACATGTATATAGCACTATTTCTCCTATTGTTTGACTCACTTCTATATATACACCATCAGAAAATAAAGCAAAGTTGTCTGATTCATAACCAAGCCCCCCTGTTGACAGCAGCAGAGAATGGTTGGACAACAGCTTGCTTTGATACTCAGGGCAACAAGCAGAGCTACATCCAAAAAAGGCCATGTTGACAGTGTGCCCACTGAAGGTAATAATGAGGACTCCTCAGGCTCTCAGTCAAGTAGGCAATCAAGAATCTCTGAGGAGCTGCAGGCTGACCTTGATACTCAGGCAGATGAGAATATAGCCAATGCAGTACCTTTGCTTGAAGATCAGCAAGTGGCTGTCATAATATAACCACCACTGTTATTAGCAAGTATGTTAGATCTCATACCAAAGCATTATTGAAGCAATTAGGTGCAGTCACTGAGAGGATACAATGGCCCAGAGAAGTCAGGAAATAGTCCAGGAGCAATATGATCTGCCAATACACAAAGAGCAATGAATATCCCAGGTAGAGAACATGGTATCCTTGCTACAAAGGAGGAACTCAAGTAGCGCAATATCACAGTAAGTAATTGAAGTATTTTCCAATGTAACAACAGAGTAGCACCTTACAGTCTTTGAAGTAAAACAACAGTGCCCAAAGATAAAGCCCACCAAAAAACCCATCACAGCATGGTAAGGAGAGACTGTAGTGCTTATAATAAAGCATGAAAATCAGTATACACTAAAGATTGATGAAGCAGTGGAGTGCAATGATGAAGAGTACGTTAATTTACAAGAGGCTGTAAGAAGTCTAGCACGCCATCACCTTAAGGTTGGCATGCAATGGGACTAACAGGAAATCAAGGCCAAGCAGAATATGCTTGACTTGTTGCATCAGCATTATCCTGGATTCAACTGAGCAAATGAATATTGGACCAGCATTGGTATGCTGAGAAAGTATCTCAAGAATAGCCATACTAATAAAGGCAAAAGTGCAAGGGTTCCATGGCTAAAAACCAGTGGCCTCCTCAAGAGCCTGCTACAAGCAGAACCAAAAGCTGTAAAAAGGTGTCAAAGAGATATTGGGAAGCTGGAAGAGTGCCAATAAGGGACATACAGCCAGACACAAATGCATTAGCACAGCATTACTGAAGGAAAAAGCCTAGTTTCATTCAAGAAGCACTCAGTCAAGTTAGCAGTGAAGGACCTTGCAGTGATAAAACCAATGGCTTCCTCACAAGCTCATCACAACTATGGCCAAAAGTGCCAGGCAAGTGGCAAAGAAATGTCAGGTTACCAGTAGAGTGCTAGCAAGGGACAAGCAGGCCAAGATAGCTGTATCAGAGCAGCATTTATAGAGGAGAAAACATAGTTCCATACAAGAAGCATTTAGACTAAGTAGCAGTGCAAGAACTGGCAGTATTCAAAAAGAAGGTAAAGGGAAAAAAGTCTATCCAAGCCAGAGTTGGGGAGGTGTAAGAAAAAAGCTGTAGTTCTTGCCAAGTGATACCATAGTCCTGGAACCAGCTGAATCCCATCATTGCCAAGAAGAATTACCACCTAGATAAAGGCTGTTTTCTCAAGAGTTGGAAGCACAGCCAGTTGTGCCACACTCCAGTGAGGTAGATGAGTTTGCAGGGAAAGGCAACTTGTCTACCACAGCTTCCACATTCTATGCTGTAGACAGAGTGGAGATCCAACTGACAGACCAAGCAACAACATCAAGAACTCAAACAACCATCACAATGCCTACAATGGAGTCTTGTAATACTAATTGACACACCAAGAGGTTGGTGCACTTCTTCAGCAGCAGAGCTCAAGAAATGCACTTAAATATTGCAAGGATTCATTGCCCAGACTGACAAATGAGATGCTAGATCTTGCAATGCCAGCTGAAGACCAGAACATATGGGAACTTGCAAATGAACAGTGGCAAGAAGCTGTATGATTCCCACCAAAGTCATTGAAAAAGAGTGTCACAGCCAAAACACCTACTGAATGGTTGATTTTATGGGGTTGCTTGTTGGTTGCAGGGTTGATACTAATGTGAGTGCTGGGTATAGGGAATTGTATAGGGCAGTACAATTAGCAACTAAGGTACTACTGCAGTTTCAACAAAAATATATCAATTTGTACGCATGAAAAGTAAGTGAAATGGTTGAGTCAGGAAGTAAGCATAAAAAGTAAGAGATTTGGTTAAGTCAGTAAGTAAGGAGTGTGAAAACAAGGCAATAGCCAAGCAATATACATTAACATAGGAGATGACTGAGTGTCTGGGATCAGAAAGTGCAAGTATTGGCTGAGGACTAATCAAAAGCCACCTATATATTGTTGTGATGAAAATGTTGGCTACGTATTTTGAGAAATCTGGGTGCAGTTACTTTTCAACACTCCTTGCATGGTGTCCTGACAGGATCAATACCTCTTGTGAAGCTTTAATTCTGTGTCAGCCTTTTGATGTAATCATGACAGTTATTTTTCATTGGGTATCTGCACTCTGATTAACCACAAACATGGATTCTCAGAAGAGGTATACTGACTGTGGATTATCTCAGTAACTCACACACCTGGAAAACTTTTAAAAAATGTCAAGATATTAGACTTATTCTATTGGATTGTGCCATACTGAGCCATGGGTATCAACCTGTACTTGGCAACAGATTGTGAGGCATTGATCATCATCTTCATGCAAAGCAGCCCCTGTGTGTCACCTACTGTGCTGGAGAAGATCCATTTGTTGACCTTTTTTTGGATCAATGCCAAGGACTATGTGTAAATGCACAGAAGGAACAATAACATGTATTTGGTACTCAGTACCCATGTTACTCTGCATCTAGCTGCAGAGGTCCATAACATGTCACAGAAATGCAGGGCACTATCTTGGTCCACTGGTACCATCTGGTACTATACTTTAACATTGGCCCTTAAGTAAAGCTGGTACAAAGCACTCACAGTGCCATATAGTACCAGTGGAGCAATATAGTGCCTTGCATTTTTGCAACAAGTTACAAACTACTGCAGCTGGATTCAGTGGGCAACAGGTATTGAGTACCAAATGCATGTCACTTCTCTTTCTGTGCACTTACATATGGTCTGCAATACTGATCCCAAGAGAGGGTGAAAAACCTGGATTCTGTCCCACATAATGGGTGAAGCATAGGGGCTACTATGCATGAGAATGTAGATATATGTTACATACTGTAAGGCAAAATATTGGGCAGCTATGCCTCTCTGGCACACTATGGAGCTGTGTGGTGCTATTCAATGAAACAAGTATATTGCAATTGGAGAGATTCTACTGGGGACAACAGAACACTTGATGCAGCTGGACAAGGAACTAGCCAAGTAAGCCTGTAGGTAATAAAGGAAGCCATACTCTTACCTTCAAGAAAATACTCTATGTACTTGAAATAGCCAAGAACCTACTGTCTGTAAGTGAGGCCACAGCAGAAGGACTTGGTTTCAGTTTTGACAGTTCTGGTTGCAGGATCACTGATCAAAATGGTGCACATATTACTATGGGTGTCAGTGATCAGAATCCACACAAGCTGGGCTAAAGCAAGCTGTGGTTTAGCCATTCTTCTGCTGCTGTTTGTGGTGGGGTCTGGTGGGAAACCATACATCTTGACTTTATTTGTTGGAAGATGTATATATGGAAGTGAGTCAAACAAAGCAGAGATGTTGTTACATATATATGTGTATGTGGCACCACGGCTTTTTTTATAATGCTTAATATGACAGGTCATCTCTGAATCTGCATTCATGTAGGTGCAATGCCTCAATAATCTATGCTCTATCACAGTATATACAACCTTGTCTTAAAAAAGGTCAGAAAATGGATTTTCTCCTGCACAGTGGGTGAAATATAGGGGTTATTTTGCATGAAATTTTGGAGCTATGTTTCATGTCAAGTGGCCAAGTATAAGGCTACTTTGTCTCTCTAGCTCAACATGGCATGATTTGGCACTCATGGCTAAATGTGGCACTATCCAATGGAACAAGTCTATTTTACAAGCCTTGCAGCCATGAAGCACACAGACAGCATAGCAGGTGCTACAAGAAGCATGGCCAATGTTTTGCCACACAAGTCATACCTGAGCATTCATCAATCACTGTTATTCCAACAAAGTTTTGCTAGCCACTTAATAGACTTGTTCCATTGTACCATGCCAGGGTGCGCGGCCCAATCTGCGGTTGTAAAGAACAATTGGGTGCAATATTAAAGCTACCAGAAGGCAGGATTGTTCTTGGACAATTTTGCACTATGTGGGACAATCTTGTACACTATGGCACAATCTGACACAATGAGGTTGGCACGGATGATCGCACCAACTTGTAATGTTTGCATCACGTGCGCAATTGGATACCGCTATTATGGCAGGTAAAATCCGGTATTTAGATATGTTTCTTTAATGTAAATGGAAATAAATGTGTATCACACTATAAACTACACTGATACTTACCATTTTGGTCACCATTGTTCCAATTGGATGGTATCTCAGTGGTTAATTGGTCCAAAAGTATCCTGAAGCTGGCAGCCCCTAATTGGCTCATTGCCTACCAAGCAAGCTACCTGATTTGCCATCAAATATTCCATTTTGCCCATTGAGTAAGTAAATCCCTGAACCTAGTGATTGGACAAGGTGTCATAGCTAGCATGCAAGCAATTGGGTGGGTGCAAAACAGATCCAATAGCTGCACTGGTATTACAGATGATGTGTATATATGCAGGGTGTTTATTTACAGGGGTTCTGTATCAAATATGAGACTACTTTGATATTACTTATATCAAAAATTTGATGATCACTGATTTGTGATTGCTCAATTAAGATTGCAAAAAAAATGGGTAGTTGGGATCATTACAAATAATAGCAACTCAAAGCAATTGCATCAACTTCTCCTGGGTTTTTTTCTCACAGGGATTACTACTGAAGCATTTGGTAGTGACTCACTTTGCACACCTATACTACTTCCTGGCCGACTATCATCTTGGCTACTTGTGTATTTGTAGTCAGTATTTTGCCTCCTAGCTGATGAGTGCAATGCTGCAGCTTAGCTGCGCTGAATTGCTCCAACTGAACTAACTGAACCGGCCTGGAGTGCCATGTGCTGACGCGTTCTTTTACTTACCAAGGGCTCTGGTGGTTGAGGCACTTCATGTTGGTCATCATCAGTCAGTTCACCAGAAGTAACTTGCTGATGGTCAGGCAAAATGGCATGCGCATGCGTGCCTTGATGCATTGATATGGCCCTTGGCTGAGTTCATTGTGATGCTGCATGTTGATGCAACTTGGTTTGCTCCAATGGACTTGTGTCTAAATGAGCAGTTTGGCAAGTTCTGGTAGTTTTGCTCTGGTAAAGGGTGTTGGCGTAATCTGGACTGATGTGCGCCAGTGCGCTGTGGTAGCAAGAGATGGTAAGGAATCCAGCAAGGTGTGCTGGTGCAATCTGGATGATGTTGCTTGCAGTCTGTATTCTTCCTCCTGAAGCTCACTATCTGATTCCTCAAGGTATTCACTTACCCTCTTTCTGATACTTTGGAGCTGTTGCCTGGATGAGTCCTGTGTATATTGCTCTTGGAAGCCACTTAGCTCTACTAATATATCATGCAGTACATTAGTCATTTGAGGCAAAACTCATTCAAAACCTCTGTGGTTCCCAAAGTTGAGGCACAAACAGATGCATCCAGCCCATACTGTGCAAATTATGTGCAAAATTGTTCCTGCACGGCTTCTTCATCAAATCCCCTCACTCTCAGCTCATTCTTGATTTCAGTACTTGTCTTGTTATATATCTTCTTACATACATTGGCTGGCATCTTGATGTAGAACTCATGCCACAGCTTTCTACTCAAATTCTGTCATCTTTGTTGACTCTTCAAGGTATCTAGTTCTGCTAGATTAATCAGTAGTGCCCAAATATCTGTATGAGGGCTCATCATAGACACTTGGGCCATACTAAAATCATTTGGCAAGAACTCAAACGGATCCAACATCAACTTTTCCAGTCTGGACCACACTTGTGAGCTGGGGGATAGGTTTTGTCTGGGTTGTACTAAAGATGAGTTGAGACATGGTATGGGGACCATGGCAACAGATTTGGATACTTATATAGCAGTATATTGGCATCAACCTGGTCTTATATGAAATATATATGAAAACTAATGAGATTGTTGAATTTTCCATATATTATGCATGATGCATCTTGGATTGCATTGAAATGGAAAAGATCACATCAATCACAGATTTCCTATTTGATTATAGACCTATGAGTAAAGCATCAATAAAAGTACCAAGGCATTGTTTGCGGATGATTTTTGCAACATAATGATGGGATACATGGTGATTGATGGAGATTTAATCATAATGCATTAAAAATCTGATAAATAACGTGTATTGCACCAAATTGATTCAAACCACCTCCATACAATCATCCACCAATTTTAATATGAATTACTCATCTGAATGGTCTTTTCTCATCAATCCCATCACTACCACTGGATTTCCTTTTGATACAATAGAGGAGATCTATTCCAAGTACTGTGGACCATCAACCCAATCTACTCAAGCAGATCGCTTGTTAAGCTTCTCTGCTATTACAAGAACTATTGCCCCACAAGGTTTCATCCCACCATCCATGGCAACAAGAGTCCTAGAAGCTTTCATTCCCAACTGACAGCAATGGAGAACCACCTTGCAGAGTGTATGAATGACTTGGAGCAAGCTTGGAATACTAGGTTCAGAAGCTCCAATAGACTTCCATATCCCAGAGTGTTCAGCAACAGGTTCCATATAAGGAGTATTTTGGATACCTGCCCAGTGAGGATTAACAGACCTTCTAGAGGGCAGAGGCACTTTTATTCTGGCAAGTACAAGGCACACTGTGTGAAGTTTCAAGCACTGTCTGACATTGAGGGTAACATCATCTGGCTTATTGGGCCATTTGCTGGAAGTAGGCATGACAAAGCACTCTGGGTAGAGAATCATCCAGAATTCAGTAGAGGGGAGAAATGTATGGCAGACTTAGCCTATATAGGAGAGGATTGTCACAGATTACGATGTATTACAGCTTATAGGAAGCCAAGGAATGGTGTGCTTAGCAGGAAGCAGAAGCTCTACAATGGGATATTTAATCATTTCAGAGTGAGGGTAGAGCACACATTTGGATATCCGAAGAGATTCAGCATATTGGCAGGTAAATACAGAGGAAAGTCATATATAGAAGAAAACAACAGAATAGGTAAAATAGGTAAGATACTTATTAATGCACAGTATGCTTATACAAGAAGACATCCACTGAGAGAAATGTGTTTGGAGCATTTTGAAGAGTAAATAAAGCAAGTAAAGCACTATTCTGAGCAACATAAATAAGATTGAGTAAAATTACCAGTAACTGTATCATACCACTGGCATCATGGTAGAAATTATAGTGCCAGATAGTGCCATAGGGTGCCAGATTGATCCGGCACTATGTGGCACTATCAAACGGAACAAGTCTAATACCTCTATAATGGCTTGTAGTCACACTTATCACCTGGTGCAAACTAAGTTAGGCAAATTTTTGGCACCTTTTGGCTCACCTCGGCCTGCTGAGTATAGTGGATAGAGTGATAGCCCAGAACAAGAGGCTCACCAATGAATTGTGGGCTTGTATCCTCTCACTATAGTGCCATGCATAAGACTGGCAAAATCCTAACATGCAATGAGATAACACCCAAGAAAAAAAATGCCAGGGATTCTTCATGGAGCCACAAGAGCCCAGTAATAAGTTTACTGCCAAAGGATGTGATGTTGTGTTCCAAGGAGTGGCATGTTTGCCCCAAAATCAGTAATGGGGGATTTGAGGATTGACTACTGCTTCTTGCCAAAATCATTCTAGGATGCAACTTACTGTATACTTGGTACAAATAGACAGCTAACATGCAATAGGCAACATATGACCCAGAGACTGTCATGATACCATCATGTATTAGCAGTTGCAAGATTTTTGAACATTTTGAGGGAGGCTTCTACTTTCTTCAGGAGGGATGTTTCTGGTTAATGCTGCTACCAATGTTACCAGTCTTGGTATAAGAGTTATAGAGGAATAGGGAGTTTAGCTAGTATTGTATTCACTAAAACTTGAGCTGATCTTTATTGAGGTTCCAGCAGCTCCTTATATACATTTTGCCAGATCAATTTCTGACTGATTGTATTTCCTAATGTAGGCTGTGGCTGATAACTCATTTGATTATATCATCATCACCCAATCAGATCCTACATAATATATCTATTTCTGTCTGATAAGGATCTGATGATTCATTTGCTGACTAATGCTACTAATTTGATAGAAAATTCTGATATACTGATAAGCTAAGCATATAACTAATTGATCTGACTAAAAACAGATCTGACTTAAACATTCAAGCAACAGATCATAACATCCTTGTGTTGAAAACTTCAGCTGAAATAAAGCTTATTTGATAATGACACTGCTCTAAAGATCTTCTCTCAGGGCTCCCATGCTGATTGGGCAATAAAAGAGACAAATCTGTCCAATAAAGAAATCCTGCTCATCAACACATAGGGCATCAAAGGCTTTTCTCTCCTTCTCTTGAAACTTCTCAACTTCTTCTGCTAATCCTTTGGGTTCAACCTCTTTCCTGTTACTATATTTCAGAGCTTTCATTCCTCCAGGTGGATCTGAGTCTTGATTCACTAAAGTCTGTAGTTCTTCCCATTCAACATCCCTTTTACAGGGAAGATGTTTGTGTCATATGGTTTACTGGTAGAAGTCATCTTTAGAATAGTCTAATGCAATCAGGGCTTATAACCTAGACCAATTTAAGAAGTGTCTTTGATCCAAGAAACTTATCAAGAAATAGTGATAACAGTTGAGCAGCTTCTGATTCTTAAAGTGGCTAAGTATTAATATCTTAGCAGTAGAAGTACAATTGTAGTACTAAGTTAGGGGAACTTCTCAATAGTTAGAAGCATTCTGGAACAGTGTAGGGTTAAAATAAAATAGACTTTTTCAGCTGGGTATACCAAATTGAGCCATGAGTGCCAAATAGTGCCGTAGTGTGGCAGAGAGGCAAAGCAGACCTTTGCCTGGCCACAGAGTGTGAAAGATAGCTCAAACTCTCAATGCAAAGCAGCCCATGTGCTTTACCCACTGAGCTGGAAGAAATTCCTTTTCCAACCTTGTTTATTCTGATGAATATAGTGAGTGAAGTGTACAAGCTCAGAAGGACTGAATACATGTATTTTGTACCCAATACCCATGAAACTCTGAATCAAGCTCTGGAGGTTTGTAACATGTCACAATCAAGTAATGCACTATCTTGGTCCACTCATGCTTTCTGGTACTCTATTGAAACATTAGTCCTAAAGTGAAACCTATACAAAGCACTTATAGTGCCACATAGTACTAATGGCTACTATAACTCCATAGATTTTTGCAGCATGTAATAAACCTCTGAAGCTTAAAATCAGAATGCCATGGGTGTTGAGTGCTAAATGCATGACTTTAGCTCTTCTGCACTCTTGCAAATCATGTAATACATTGATCCCAAAATGAACATTGGAAAGAGGATTCTCTCCAGCACAATAAGTGAGACATAGGGGCTGATTTGCAGGAAAATGTAGAGCTATGTTTCATACTTGGTGGCCATATATGGGACTACCTGGGCTCTCTGGCACTCTATGGTGTTATTTGTCACAAATGGCTCCATTTGACACTATCTGGCTGGGCATTATGTATTAACCTGAAACTTTTCCAGAATGTCAGCTTTGGAGAGTGCCCTAGTTGGTTATTTTGGGCAATATCAAGGAATTGTTGGGCCAATACAAGAGCTTTTGCACCCATTCAGTCATATCTCTACCTAAATGTGAGTTGTCACTGCAACCAAACATTAGCTATTTACTTCTTCCAAAGCTTTGTAGTAGTATATATCAGGTACCCTAAAAGTGTTGCAAAATCTGTACAACCACTCTATTTCAATCAGATCCTGATTTTACATATTAACCAGCTATTGCTTATGCTACATCAGTTCCCAAGTAGACCGCTACCATGAATAAAATCTGACTGCTAGCTATTGCTTAATGGAAAAGCCTTGAGTAAAGTATGATATATTATAAATGCAATTAAATGTGGTTTGGGCAATCTTAGTATATTCTCCACAGGTGTTTCTACCGGCTTGCAATTTTGTTGCTGAGCCGTCTAGGCATGTTGGTAATATTGTTATGAAAGTTCAGCACAATATTCTGTGCAGATATACTGAATTGAGCCTCAGTTTGAACATAATGGATCAGCTTCTCACAGTTACTCATCTTGAGCTTGCAGTCAAAGATCATATCTTGCCAGTTCAATTGCCTCCCTGTTGCTCAGAGCTACTGTTTGGCCTTTTTAAAGAACCATGATGATTTTCCCAATATGAGCTGCTTACATGTATACTGTGCTCTGTTGTACTCCAAGTGTACCCAATCTCCTATAAATATGTACCTGCTGTGCATAGTTACATCTAAGCCTTCATTACCTGATGCAGATTTTAAGGCTTGACACATATAGAAAGATAAGCTTCAAGTGATCACTGAATATATACCACTATGATCCTGGAGCATTTATATTCTAATTAATATTCCAGCTGGCAATATCTGTTCTGATCTGGTATCTGTAGAGGTATCTTACATTTCTGACTGTGTCAGGTATTTGCCTTCCACATTGGTGATGATTGCATCATCAGGTGGCTGGCCAATACTACAGTTACACTCCAATCTGCCTTTCCTGTACATATAAGGTCTATGATCTTGATAAATTTGAAATTCTACAAGCATACACTCTCAACTACTTGAATCCCTTACATGCCATACAAATATCCCTTTTATACTCACTGGCTCCAACATTGTATGTCTCTGGCCAGGGATATAGTGAAAGCCTCAACTGCCAAAGATTAAGAGATACTGGAGTCTGGTGTTTGCATTTACATACTTCTAACAACTCAGTATCTTGTGATGCTGTCAGGAGTACAAGTTTATAGCATCTCTGTTGCCATCTGCTCAAGATAAATACATCAGTATCAGTAAACTCAGTTCAAAACCTGTAATCCACCAGTGTCTGACCTTTGCATATGTAGATCAGTATTAATCTGACAAGAGCTTGGCCATACATAGTTTAACAAGATAGAGTAACAGTGAAACTGCTGCTAACACATAGAATAGCTCAGTGCCTAGACTTTATGTGTAATACAGTTTCAGCTCAGTGTCTTGGGTACTTCCTAATGCTCAGCCACATGTGTTGATAGTTCCAGCACAAGCAGCCATGCTAGACAAAAGTTCTGGTTTGATCTTAACAATAGGTGAACATGCAGATGGCACATCAGGAGAGAGTAGTAATTTTGTGACTGCAAGTAAGAACTAAAATCAGAAGGACCAGTGTTGGCTTGTCAGGTGCATTCTAGCTGCAAGCTAATACAAAGTAGACTAATACTTCAACAAAAAGTTGCCTGGATCTCACATATCTCAAGAAAAGGTAGCTTGGAACACACATAATTCACATTACTACATAATTTACATCTAGAAGTGCAAACTTTGCAGACACTGGGCAAAGTATTTATATTGTAAATAACAATAGTTGCACTTGGATGATGGCTCAGTTGAAATCAACAGATGGATATCTTGTCAAAGCTGGCAGGAAGAATAGTAGAATGTTCTGCAAACTTGATGTTTCATGAGAAAATTATCTATGCTTATAGCTTTGAAGTGTGGTATTACACTAGAACCTGTTAAATATTGGCAGGGTGAATTGTTTAGTTTGGGGCACTCTAGGACACTCTGGAAAATTTTGGTTTCATGTCTACCCCAGGCAATATGTTAAGAAAGCAATAGGCAGTAAGTACAACACAAATTTCTGGTCAGCATATATCATTATCAAATATATTAATAATCAGATCCATAACAAATTCTTATCAAACACTCTTCCTAAATTGAATAGTAGTTGTTATTTCTAATGCCAACTTTACTCTTTGTTCTTGAGGATGTGGCTTGGAGCTAGTAAGGGCATCTGCTATAGTACTCTCAGCTGGCCAATACATGAGTTCTAGTAACTGGTTCTCTGCCCAATCACAATAAGATGCTGATCAATATATATTAGACTTGTTCCGTTGGATAGTGCCACATTGAGCCATGAGTGCCAAATGATGCCATAGTGCGCCAGAGAGGCCAAGTGAGCCTATACTTTGCCACAGAGTGTGAAACATAGATCTGCATCCTCATGCAAAGCAGCCCTTGTGTTTCACCTATGATGTAGGAGAAAATCCATTTTTTGATGTTTTTTTGTGGATCAATGTTGTGCAGGATGTGTAAGAGCACAAAAGAGCTGAAGACATACATCAGGTACTCAATACCCATGGCACTCTGAATATAGCTCCTGTGGCTTGTAACATGTCACAAAAATGCATGGCACTATCTTGGTCCACTGGTACTATCTGGCACTATATTTAATTATTACCCCCAAAGTGAGATCTATACAAAGCACTTATAGTGCCAGATAGTACCAGTGGACCAAGATAGTGCCATGCATTTTTGTGACATGTTACAAGCCACAGGAGCTAGATTCAGAGTGCCATGGGTATTGAGTACCAAATGCATATTTTCAATCCTTTTGTGCTCTTACACATCCTGCACAACATTGACCTAAAAAAAAAGGCCAAAAAATGGATTTTCTCCAAAAAATTGGTGAAACACAGGGGCTGCTTTGCATGAAGATGCAAATCTATGTTTCACACTCTGTGGCAAAGTATAGGCTCACTTAACCTCTCTGGCACACTATGGCATCATTTGGCACTCATGGCTCAATGTGGCACTATCCAACAGAACAAGTCTATTTTCTGCTAAAGCAAAATAGGTGTAGTTTCCAGACTATAAGTTATAACTCTCGTTATCTTAAAAAAAATAGCAAGCTCAGAGGGCACTGCAGCAAACTCAAATAGATCTCTTAACTAATTGACTTCTTTACTATCTTTGCATGCTGGCATGCACACTGCTAGAGTAGAAAAAAACACAGCTTTTGGCTGCCTGTCACTTTGACAGAAATCTGTACCTCCAACACAAACAGAGGTGTGCCAGGTAGTAAGCCAGCTGCCATCAGTTGTTCTCCTTATTATGCATCAGAATATTCAGCAGCATACAAGTTGCTGAAGTGTTGATATAGTGGCTAATTATTCAGATGTTGCACCATTTAGGTGCTTGGAACCGTCATGCATGCAGCTCTATTGGCAGAATAAAGTGCTTAACAGTATACAAGGTTGTAGTAAGAACTAGAGGAGTGGCTACTTGCTTGTACTTTCCAAACCTTAGTATTCAGGAATATCTGAATGTTACCAATACCAATTGAGCAACATTTGTCTTCAATTTTGTGCAATTATCTAAAATCTCCAACAATTTAGTCTGGAGCTGCCCAGTGAAGCTATATTTGTACCCAAACCACTTTTCTGATCAGCTGTAGATAATAGACTTGTTCCATTCAATAGTGCCACATAGTGCAAGCCTGGTTATGGTGCCAGATTAATCTGGCATTATCTGCCATCAGGCCAGTGGTAGGTTATAATTACTGGTAATTTTACTCAATTTTACTTATGTTGCTCAGAGTAGTGCTTTCCTTGCCTTATTTACTCTTCATAATGCTCCAGACACATTTCTCTCAGTGGATGTCTTCTTGTATGAATATACTGTGCATTGATCAGTATCTTAACTATTTTACCTATTCTGCTGTTTTCTACTATATATGACTTTCCTCTGTATTTACCTGCCAATATGCTGAATCTCTTCAGATATCCAAATATATGCTCTGTGGGTTATTACTGACTGTACTTTGTGAGTGGGAGAGCTTGTAGGTCAAGTCAGTACCACTTGGTTCAGAATAGCTTCCGATAGAAGGTAGCAAGGTAATAAAGACTTCTGTTTATTTTGTCCAAATCTCGTTGTTCTTCCTGGTTCAATTGGGTAGATATATATATCACTTGGGGGGGCTTAGACAATAGACAATGTGTTATAAAATAGGGGTGTGAACACCTTCCTGTTATGGTAAGTGTTCTAACTAGATAAGGGCAGGGATAGGAGGGGAGGACGTGTGGGGGAATCATAGGGAGGGTACTGGAGGACTTTGGGTAGGACTCTGGAGGGAACTCTTGGGAGAACTCTTGGGCAAAGAGTGGGTACTACGTTGAGTACTCACATATCCCGGGGGTTAAGTGGGAGCTTCATCCTCAAAGTTCTTTGACTAACTTGCTTCTCCAGGATTGATTTTGTTTACGGAGCATCTTGGTTCTTGCTAGTGGGAGGGGTATCACCAGTTTTGGGTGAACTGTTTCCTTCGGCGCTTTCCATATGCATTCTTTTGTTCTCCCCTTTGGGCAAACTCCCTTGCGCATATTATTTGTACCTATATCGACTAAAATCTCCTCTAATAAACTTCAAATGTATCCCGTGTCTTCCTCTATCCTTGTCCTGATAATTGTTTAATCACACTTTGGTCTCAATGATGATCGGTGGATCATCATGAAACGGTTTCAGATGGGCTGGCGCTACGTTGCTGATTGTCTTATTATTCAGGGTGATGGTGTACTTTGGTCCGTGGTCCAAACTGATAACGGTGCATGGGCCAATCCATCGGGGTGTAAATTGTGGGCGGAACTTGAGGCCTGCAACGGTTTGGTTGTACCACACCTTATTGCCTGGTTTCCACTTTTGTCTTGTTAGTTTCTCATTTTTGGGTGGAGGGGGAAGGTGCTTGTTGACATTTTCAAATACTTTTATGTATAGGTGGGCAATACAGTGTATCAACCTTTCTATATAGTTGTTATGTGTTGTCAGGGGGACACCTTCCATCGTCAATCCAGCTTCCTCCCGCCACTTGGGTCTTTGTCCATATAGGATTTCATATGGGGAGAAACCCGTTGTTTTATTCGGTGTGGTGCGCATTGCTAGGAGTGTCAGTGGGAGCAGCTTGGCCCATGATTGGGGAAGTTCCCAGTGAAGCTTCTCCAGTATGCGGCAACACGTCTGGTTCATCCTCTTGGTTAATCCGTTAGTCTGGGGGTGATATGTGGCCGTGAAGGCTTGTTTCACGCCCATCATTTCGCACAGGTGGGCCACGGTGTTGTTCAGGAAGGAACCACCATTGTCGGACAGGAGTATCTGAGGATATCCATGTCGGCAGATGAGGTGTTCTAGAATGAATTGGGCGGTTGTCTTGTGATCTTTATTGCGGACGGCTTGGGCTTCTACCCACTTTGAGAAATAATCGGTAGCAATTATTATGTATCGTTCTCCTTTCTTTGTTTTCATAAAGGGGCCAACAAAGTCAATCCCTACTTGGTGGAAGGGCAGGTCAACTGGTATTGGTGCGGTTGTCCCTATCTTCTGACTCTGGTTGAATCCTTGGCAAGTGGTGCATCTTCGTAATGTATCAGTAACGTCGGTCATCATTTTTTGCCAATAAAACGTTTTTCTTAACATCTTATATGTCATTAGGGGGTTAGCGTGTCCTAATGACATATGTCTTTCTCGTATGATTTCTTCACAGGCTGCTAGTGGGGGTACCTTGGCTCTGGACTGTCCTTGGAGGAACCATAGTCAATTTTCTTGTACTTTGTACTGACACCATTTCCTTCAAAATTCTCTCTTCTGTTTGCTTGTAATGACGTGTTTGGGATACCTCCCTTTTTTTTTAAAGCAGATTATGTCCTCGTACTCATCACTGACACGTATTTGGCAAACGGGATAGCGACTGAGGAAGTCTGCGTCCTGGTGTTTCTTGCCAGCGCGGTGAATTATTTCAAAGTCGTATTGCTGTAGTCGTAGGGCTCAACGTGCTAGTCGGCTGGTAAAGTCTTTAGTTTTCATCAGCCAGACCAGTGCGCTGTGGTCCGTTACTATTGTGAATTGGCAACCATGTATGTATGTATGGAATTGTTTAATTGAATAAACAACAGCCAGACATTCTATCTTGGTAACGGGGTAGTGGCATTTGTGTTTGTTTAGCGAACGGCTCACGTAACCAATCGGGTGGAATTTGCCAGGTTGGTGGTATTGTCCCAGTATGGCGCCTATACCGGTGAGGCTTCCATCACAGTTAATAAAAAATCTTGCATCCAAATTGGGAAATTGTAACACTGGCGGTGACATCAGGGAATATTTCAGCTGATCAAATGCTCTCTTTTGAGGCTCCGACCATACAAAACACTGGCCCTTTTGCGTCAATTCGTATAGGGGGGCTGCTATTGTTGCAAAGTTTTTGACAAAGCGGCGATAGTAGCCGGCTAATCCTAGGAATCCCAACACTGCATTAATGTCCTTTGGTGCAGGTGCATTTTGAACGACTTTCAGGAGTGACGTAGATGGGTATATTCCATCTGCCGAGATCTCGTGGCCCAGGAACAACAATTTTGTATACAGGAAATGGCACTTCTTGGGATGTAGTTTGAGTTGGTTCTCAAGGAGGGATGTCAGGATACGTTGCACGTCGTGTATATGTTCTTCTACATCAGGGGAATATATTGTGATGTCGTCCAGATACACAAGGGTGCATTCCCATCATAGATTTCCTAGCACCTTGTTGATCATCCTTAGGAATGTAGCGGGGGCATTGCACAAGCCAAAGGGTAGTCGGTTCCATTTGTATAATCCAAACAATGTTATAAAAGCGGTTTTGGGTCGATCTTCCGGGGCTACTTCTACTTGCCAATACCCGGAGATTAAGTCAAGAGAGCTAAAATATTTAGCTACAATTAATCTGTCCAAGAGGTTGTCTATTCACGGTAGGGGAAACATGTCCTTCCGGGTGACGGCGTTCAATTTCCGGTAGTCGATGCAAAAGCGTCGCTTTCCATCTTTCTTCAGGACTATCACTACGGGGGAGGCCCACAGAGACTGGCTCTCTGTAATGATGTTGTCTTTTAACAAAGTTTCAATTGTCTCTTTGATATAGTCTGTGTCAATTTTCGAATTCCTATAGGCTTTTTGCTTGATGGGGTATTTGTTGGCAAGGTGGATTTGGTGATATACCCCAGGTATATGACCAATTACTTGGTTCTTAGAGAATACTTGGGCAAGCGGACATATTCCTTCTAGGAACTTGTCTCGTAACGTAGGCAGTAGACCGGGGTCCACATCTAGTTTGGGGAGTTCTTCTTCTGGTTCCTTGTTTGTAGGTGGTCCTTGGTCATCTCCGTCAACTTCCTCTAAGTTTAACAATGGCACTCCTCTAGGCAATGTCACCGTGTGTCGCCCGTTGTTAACCACTAAGCATTTCAGGCTTTGCTTTTCAAATTTTGGTGGTATCCATACTTTAGGGATCAAGATTCCTTCCAGTTGCTTGGATGCTTTTGCTGCGGTTATCATTCTTCTGCTTGTTGAATAAGCTATTGGTGTTTCTAATGAGATCACCGTCTCACTGGCGGGTGGTATTTTTATCACCTTTCGTGTGATGATCGGAGACTGCAACGGTTTCACCTCTTTGATTGTCACACTGCTGCTACGTGCCTTGCTCTCATTGGTGATATGAATCAGTGGGATACTCTTGGTATCCCACCTGAGCTCAGATGCACTGTAAAGTATATCCATCTTATGTTGGATAAACCAACTCTTGCCAATGAGTAAGTCGTTGGCTGCAACAGGTAGGACCACAACATCTTGGCGTATTATCAAGTTGCCTAGCCAAATGGGGCAATTAGGCACCACACCTACCGTTGTATCCAGTTGGTCATTTGCTAGCCGTACTTGAATGGTGTTGTTGGGGACTATATTTAGTTTTAGACGTTTTGCTAATGACTCTGACATGATCAACGTAGAGGATCCTGTGTCAATAAGGGCAAGAATCTCCTTATTCTCTATACGTACCTTTACGTATGTACCTTTATTTGGTTTTTGCAGGACCGTCTGGTTGACATGGAGGGTCGTTATCTCCTTCAATCCCTCTATCAGTTCCTTGACTAGAGCTGGGGCCAGTCCCAGTAAATTGGTTATTGGGAGGGTTGCCTTGGTTTGCTCTAGTACCTTCATTATGGGGAATAGGCCATGGGAAGACGTGCTAGTGTTCTTTGTTCGCTTTAACACTTCTTCCTAAGGTTCATTCCGTACTTCTTCACCTAATTCCACGCTCTTTCCTTTTGACAGAACCTCTACTACAGGTTCCTTTGCCTCCTCTCTAGAAGCATCATGTCAACGCTTCTTCTTCCGCACTTCAATTGTCCTGACCGGAGGGCTTAGATTGACTGAGTCCCGTTGGCCTCCTGGCAAGGGACTCTGTCTTTTGACGCCTTCTTCTCTTTTGTGTCCGGTACGGCTTCTCTTCTGTACTGTTTTTCACATTCATGGGCCCAGTGGCCTACTTCTCCACACACATAACACGGATACTGTTGTTGCGGTTGTTCCATCTGTTGGGTCAGGACTTGAACCTGGGCATTTAGATCTATGACAGCTTCCCAGAGTTTATCACCTTCTTTGGGGACTTCTTGGACATTGTTGATCAAGAGTTCTTGGACCTTTTGCCGTAATTCCTCTAACTCACAGTCTTTTGGGGAGGCAATTTTTCCTTTCTTACGGGGGATCCCTGTCCTTCGATCATCTGTATCACTATAGGGTAGCCCCCATAGCAAGATGACTCCTTGTACTTGTTTGACCAACTCTTGCAACGTTTTACATCCCTGTTGTTCTTTGGACGCCCTACATCTTATTTTGTCGTCTAAGCCCATGATGTAATACCTCATGAGCTGTTGTTTGGCAATTTTGTCCTTTGGGAGACATCAAACTCGTCGGAGAAACAGTTCAGAATAGGCTTCATAGCTTTCACTGCTTTTCTTCCGCAAGGACAGTAGAAGGGCTTTGTAGTGGTATCCTTTGGCATATAGAAAGCGTGTCTTGTAGGCTTCTTCTAGTGCATCCCAGTCGTCTTTGACTGCGTCTTCCAACCCATAATGCCATTGCCATGCTGACCCTTCCATATGTCTTGCAAACTCTCTTACTTTCTTATTGTTGTCCCATCCTGCATCAACTGTAACTCTCTCAAACTTATCAAACCACTCAAGGGCTTTCTCTCTCTTTCCCTTGTATGTTTTTAGTTTGATTGTAGTAGTCATTACCTCACTTGTGCTTATTTCCGCAGAGACAGCACCAAATATGTGGGTTATTACTGACTGTACTTGGTGAGTGGGAGAGCTTGTAGGTCAAGTCAGTACCACTTGGTTGAGAATAGCTTCCAATAGAAGGTAGCAAGGTAATAAAGACTTCTGTTTATTTCGTCCAAATCTTGTTGTTCTTCCTGGTTCAATTGGGTAGATATATATATCACTTGGGGGGGCTTAGACAATAGACAATGTGTTATAAAATAGGGGTGTGAACACCTTCCTGTTATGGTAAGTGTTCTAACTAGATAAGGGCAGGGATAGGAGGGGAGGACGCGTGGGGGAATCATAGGGAGGGTACTGGAGGACTTTGGGTAGGACTCTGGAGGGAACTCTTGGGAGAACTCTTGGGCAAAGAGTGGGTACTACATTGAGTACTCACATGCTCTACCCTCACTCTGAAATGATTATATATCTCATTGTAGAGCTTCTGCTTCCTGCTAAGCACACCATTCCTTGGCTTCCTATAAGCTGTGATACATCCTAATCTCTGACAATCCTCTCCTATATAGGCTAAGTCTGCCATACATTTCTCCCCTCTACTGAATTCTGGATGATTCTCTACCCAGAGTGCTTTGTCATGCCTACTTCTAGCAAATGGCCCACTAAACCAGATGATGTTACCCTCAATGTCAGACAGTGCTTGAAACTTCACAAAGTGAGCCTTGTACTTGCCAGAATAAAAGTGCCTCTGCCCCCTAAAAGGTCTGTTAATCCTAATCAGGAAGGTATCCAAAATACTCCTTATACTGAACCTGTTGCTGAACACTCTGGGATATGGATGTCTATAGAAGCTTCTAAACCTAGTACTCCAAGCTTGCTCTAAGTCATTCATGCCCTCTGCAAGGTGGTTCTCCATTGCTGTCAGCTGAGAATGAAAGCTTCTAGGACTTTTGTTGCCATGGATGGTGGGATGAGACCTTGTAGGGGAATAGTTCTTGTAATAGCAGAGAAGCTCAACAAGGGATCTCCTTGAGTAGATTGGGGTAGATGGACCACAGTACTTGGTATAGATCTCCTCCAGTGTGTCAAAAGGAAATCCAGTGGTAGTGATGGGATTGATGAGAAAAGACCATTCAGATGAGTAAGTCATACTAAAATTGGGAGGATCAAGCTGAGATAATTTGATTTCAGTATGGCCCAAGTGTCTACAATGAGTGTTCATACAGATATTTGGGCACTACTCATTAATCTAGCAGAACTTGATACCTTGGAGAGTTGACAGAGATGGAAGAACCTGAGTAGCAAGCTGTGGCATGAGTTCTACATCAAGATGCCTGCGGATGTATGTAAGAAGATATAACAGCACAAGTATTGAAATCAAGAATGAGTTGAGAGTGAGGGGATTTGATGAGGAAGCTGCATGGGAACAAATTTGCGCGCACTTTGCACAGTACGGGCTGGACACGTCTGTTTGTGCCTTGACTTTGGGAACCAAAGAGATTTTGAATGAGTATTTGCCTCAAATGACTAATGTATTATGTGATTTATTAGTAAAGCTAAGTGGCTTCCAAGAGCAATATACACAGGACTCATCCAGGCAACAGTTGCAAAGTATCAGACAGAGGGTAAGTCAATACCTTGAGGAATTAGAAGGTGAGCTTCAAGAGGAGGAATACAGACCACAAGCAACATTGTCTAGATTGTGCCAGCACACCTTGCTGGATTCCTTACCATCCCTTGCAACTTCAGCACGCTGGCGCATGTCAGTCCAAACTATGCCAACACCCTTCAAAAGAGTGCCACGCATTGACTCAATGTGTATTGGGTCAACGTGCGTGCTTCAAAGCAAAACCACCAGAACCCGCCAAACTGCTCAAAGAGACACAAGTCCATTGGAGCAGGCCAAGTTGCGTCAACAAGCAGCATCACATCCAACCCAGCTAAGGGCCATGCCAATGCATCAAGTTGCATCTGCATGTGGCATTACACCTGACCATCAGCAAGTTTCTTCTGGTGAGCTGACGGATGATGACCTACATGAAGTGCCTCCACCACCAGAGCCTTTGGCAAGTAAAAGAACACGTCAGCATGTAGCACTGTAGGCCAGCTCAGTTGCATCATCCGGAGCAATTCAGCGCGGCCAAGCTGCAGCATTGCACTCATTAACTAGGAGGCAAAATACTGACTACAAATACACAAGTAGCCAAGAGGATAGTCAACAAGAAAGTAGTTTAGGTGTGCAAAGTGAATCACTACCAAATGCTTCAGTAGTAATTCCTGTGAGAAAAAAGCCTAGGAGAAGATGATGCAATTACATTGAATTGCTATTATTGGTAATGATCCAAACAACACATTTTTTTTTGCAATCCACATCAAGCCATTGCAATATTGCGCCCAATCATTCTTAGAGACCGTGGATTGTGCCACATGCTCTGGCACAGTACCATGGAAGAAGTATAGTCTATATGCATCTTTTTGCAACTAACCTGGCTTTGAACCTCACTACAGAGGCATCCATATGCTATTTGGCCTTCAGGCCTGACTTGCTTTTTGTAGGCCCCTCCCCTGATGGTAAATAGACTAGCTTGCATGTTTGATTATTCATGAGTAAATGATCTTACTCATCCTAGTGTGAATTATATTGAGCACAATCTGGACATTTTAAAGCTGTCTTATTTGTCTATTGCTCATCAAAGCTGGCATCCACTACTTTAGCATTAATCTCAGATCCTCACATACATGAGCCATAATAATCTACTTTTTTGAATTTTCTTACTGACTGATTGAATTCATGCATTGCCACAATTGCTAAATGGGGATTATGCAGTAGATTAGCTGTGTATTCTTCAATATGTGTTAAAAAATTTGTGTTCAAAATGGCACTGGGGTTAAAACAATCTGATCTTTCATTGGATGCTCCATTACTGGCCATGACTACTTTGAAATCAGAAATCTCAGCAGGCCTTTGTATTATTGCAAGTCAGATTTCCTGCTTCTGCTGTACCAATTTAGCTCAGTCTTCTTTGGATGCACAATTTAGAGCAGTGCAGCCCAATATCCTGAAGTGCACTATATCTTGCTTTTTTTCTTATATCAGCTTGCAGGTATAAAACTCTATACTGCTGTTTTTACATACTAACCTCTGACATAAACAGGCATCATAAATAATTGTAACCAAGTTCTTGGATATGTACACGATTCCTGAGACATGCTTATTGGCATCACTGTCATAGTCCTTTGAGTGTTTGTCATTACCCCACTATGTTGTAAGCAATATGTTGAACATATTTGCAACACTATACCTGCTTTTATGCAGAAGTAGGAATGCATCTTTGAACAGTGACTGCATTGGTTATAACTTTTGTGCTAAGTTTTATGAGTATATGTATCCTATATTATTTATACTTGAGCTCTGAAATATGCCCTAAACTTACTATGAGACTTCACAGAGTATCCAAGAGTTAATCTTGTTCAGCCACCACTTGCCATGGTAAAATATCACTTTTGTACCTGCATGATTATCTTTATGAGCCTAAATATGTCAGTATATATTCACACGGCACCTGAGTAGGTTGGGCTTTATCAGCATTTAGACCCTGGGCTATTTCCAGGCACACCAATAAGGTATCTGGTGCCAGTCATAGCATGTACTTCACATAACCTAGTTTGCCTAATCCAGAATCAAATACTCTCCAAATGAATTCAGCATAGCACCAGTATCTACTGCACCTTCTATGCTTATACCACTCAGAAAACCTTCAGAATTGTAACCTCTACAAGGCTATCATTCCATTTTTTAATATTATTGAACTTTATAGACTCACATGGGTCAACAATGTTGATATACTAGTCACCCACTGTAGTGTCTGAAGCTGAAATAAGTGTTACATCATATTCTTCTTTGACATGTTCTGATCTATCATGTTGATTTCTAAGATGGAGCAGTTCTTGGTCAAGTCATTTGGTACTTATGTTGTCCCATACTTTCATAAGGAAATCAAGTGAATTATCAATAACTATCTGCATTATGATAGGGTGAACTTACATCCCACAGACAGGTTTATCCATATAGCTATTATGATTCACTTGTCCTTATTATATCTTATCAGTACTAACCCATTCTTCTTTTGCCAATATTATTAGTATTTTCCCCATTTGATGTTTACCCTGTTTATTTATTAGCATTAGTTATCCCATGTGTTATTCAGCTCTGCAATCTGTATATGTATCTACATTAGGCAGGTACCTGTGTCAGTAGCTGTGATACATGACCTAATTCTGTGTTACAATCTCTACCATTTCAATAACAGGTATGGCATCTCTATGCTACACAGGTTTCAGATTACTAATCCCAGATTGGTTGGATATGCTGTGCCTTTTAGAACCTTCCAGGACCTTTTTGGAGTATTTTCAGCTCATAGTGATGTCTTCAAGAATTACATTGATGCATGGAATCTTCCAGAACCTTGTCACTAGTAGCCACTTGGCAATCTGGAGAAGTATTTAAGGGAAGTCGATCCCTCATCAATAAATCATCCCTTCTATTGTAACACATCTCTCTTCTTGATTAGCAGTTGATCACTGCACCTGCCTTCAGCAGCTACACCTCAGACCTGCCATTAAGAAGCTTTCCAGGGTAGTGCACAAGTCACACAAAGGCCTTTGGAGACACTTGGAGCACCAACAAAGCTAGAGAAACAGGAGCTTTTACCATAGTAATATATTGACAAAGATACCAGCAGTTTAGACCCAGAGGCTATTGCACCCATCAGACACCTCACACACCTTGAGTTATGTGGCTTCTTAGGAGTACCTCTACACCACCACAGTGAGAGGAGGTGCAACTGGACAGCACCTGATTAGTCAAATGGTGTATAAGGGCTTGGAGGAATTTTGTTCAAATCAGTTCACATTATATTATATATATGGTACCCAATGCTTGCCGTCAGATCTTTGTTACCTTTATGCATTGCACCCAATGTTAGCTTCAACTAAGGTCAAAAGCAGGTTTCACTCAGTAAATGTGGAGAAGCAGTGGGGTTAATTGTATAAAGCTGCAGAGCTATGTTTCACAGTTTGTGGGCAAATACTGTTCTGCTGTGCTTCTGAAGTGCATTACTGGAGTACTAACACTTATGGCTCAATATGGCGCTACACAAAATTATAAGTTAACTTTCACTTGCCTATTTGGCTTGGAGCCTGAGAAGACTGCATTGTACCCTTCAGTGGCCATACTGTTGATATGGTTTTTTACATGTAATCATGATAATTGTACCAGCTGCTAATGCATGCATTTGCTCAAGCCTTCTTCAGTTGCTGCCTGGAGTGGGGTTAAGTAACAAGCAAGACATGTGTCAAGCTACAGCTTCAGACTTAATGCTGACTATTATGGGTAACCATCTGGTTGTACACAAATGTAGACATCACTTGCCAAGTACAAGAGTCTCCTATGTCCAATAGACAGTTGAAAAGTCAGTGCTGTAATCATGCCATATTGCTGGATGTGGGGCTGTTTGCCCAACGGACAAGACTATTCTGGTTAAAGGTTCTAAGAGAGGAAAAGATTTACCACATGGTTTTTTTATGATGCACTTCCACCCTTTAGCATATAGACTTACTAAGTACAAAAAAGACCATGGTGGGTGTTTTCCACAATAGTCATATTTTAACATTAATGATTTGCTACAGCACTTAGAATATCCTGCCACCAGCCTCATACTTCTGGTCCAGTATTAAGTTACACTTGTCACCTTATCAAAGCTGAGCTAGATGAGTCTGTAGTGCCTTTTGGCCTGCTTCTGACAATCAATTATGGCCTGTACATTGATGGTGCTACAGAGTGATCACTGATGGATCTGAATCTGCCTACACTCAAAATAATACTCAGCATGGTACCAGTACAATACAATAGAGTGACAAGATAGAGCTGAGAAAATATGCAGGTATATATTTGGTGACATGATAGAATCAACAAGAAATGGTGACAAAGCTGGACCTATGTCCTTGTTAAAGATCCTCAGTATCACACCTTTGCTTATGTGGTATAGCTGCTATACCACAACAGGGGAGATTCATATTGTCCAAATGCATACCATCACAGCTTCAGAGTGAATACACAATGCACTATCAATGATTTTATTTAGTCTTGACAATGGTGCAAAACTTGTAAGATCTTAGCACTGAAGGGAGTGACAAGGTCAAGACTGCAAGTGAGTCCTAAAGGGGTTATAGTTAGTCAAGAGTTGTTAAGCAGATTTTAGCTGCTGTTGCCGTGTTGTCTCCTTGGTTGCTTTACAAGAAGTCATATACTCTGCTTTATTTGCAGAAGTTATTAGAGCAAGTTGTTTCTTATAGGTTTAAGTCATAACTGCACCAGTATTCAGAGTACATATCTAATAGTGGAATATTGGCCAAATTGATCTCTTCCCCATTTAGTAGCATCATTGCCATCAAGCTTAACATGTTGATGGCTCTAGCATATTTTAAAACATTATTAGTAGCACCTTGCATGGATCTGAAGTTTAATCTATGATTATTGTACCAACAGTGAACCCAGAAAATTACATGTCTTCAGCTGTCTTGAAAATGTGGTGTTGTATCTCAAGAAATGTCTAGATAAGGAGCTTATCAAGAAGTAGTGATAAAGATCTAACTGTAGTTCATTCATAAGGGAGCTCAGCATTTGTACCTTTGTAGAAATAAGACAAATGTAGAATTAACTTTTTAGCTTCTTAATACTCAGGAGCATGCTGCTACAGTCTCAGAGTAGATTATTGTTGCTCAGTAAAGGTGATAGTGTCTTGATGACTATCCAGGAACTATCTCTGATTCATAGGAGTAATGAAAGTGGCAAAGCAAGGGCTGTAATTAAGTCTCACAGCAGCTATGGCCATGATAGAGTTGTTGAGCATCTTTTAAGTAGCAGGAACTTCAATAAAAGCAGCTCAGGTCTCAATGAATGCAATGCTAACTAAATTTCTTATTCTTCAACAACCTCAATATCAAGACTTGTAACATCTACAATCCAATGGCCTCCTAGGTTGCTTAATAAGCTGCCAAATATGCACTTCAGCCACAGAGTTGCTGCAGACTTGCAATTTCCTTTATTGAGGTGTCCCTGAATGTCTTTGCTTTTTTAAGATCAATTTAGCATTGATGTTTGCATGGATGAATAAGCTTTGAGCTCAATAGAAAGAATTCAGCTCAATATTGTAACTTCCCTACACTCATGCTTGCTACAGAGATCTGCTTTTGGTTGTTTAAAAGCCTCCTGTTCACTAGTAATCAGGATTAAGCTGTACATATGGAGAACCTATAACCATCATTCCCTTTTAGGCTGTTTTTATATTTTCCTTGACCCATCAGGCTGCAAATGAGCCTTATCTCTTCTAGATATGACTTGATCATGTAATTTCATGCCCTAGATGCCTGCTGAGGCCCAAGCAATAATCTTCTGAGTTTGGACACCTTGTCAAGTTTTGGCTTCTTTGGGCATGGAATAAGCTTCTAGTTACTCTCTAGATATGATTTGAGGCTGATTTGTATTATAGAACATTACCCTTGAGTTTGTATGTTGTAGATCTGACCATTGTGCAGCAATTCGGAGCTGAGCTGTCCTAAAGCAGCCAATGCTACCTACCAAAGCCAATCTTTCCTTGAGGTACTTTGCATACTCTTTATAACAGTGTTCCCATCCATTGTCATTTCAAAATGCTTTCAATATGGAGCCAGCTTATGCCCCTGAGATTTTCTTGTTGTGCCTATACATTTGCTTAGCCTCATTCATGTTTTTGGAAGTAATATACAAGCCTAAGTTATTTTAACATCAATTGATGTCATTCAATACATATATCTTAGCTCCTAAGTATAGTAATCTTATGAACCCACCTGTGTCTCAGTGTGCTCCAGTCACTACTTTGGAGGTGTCAATATCTCCAAAGCTCTGGAAAGCTGTCAAGCTTAGTTTCTATATAATCATCTTGTGAAGTCATTTGGTTGCACTGGAACTGGGTAATAGTGGCCTAGCATAAGCTAATTTTTCATTCATTTGGTCATTCTGTTTTCCTTTGTGTGTTCCATTGCCATAGGTGAATCTCTCCGTTTCAACAGTGCTTACATACTCAGGTACTCTTATCTGGTATGTAGACTTGCATATATTGTGATCCCTGACTTCCAAAGCTACATTTTGACTATTTTGGCTCATATTTGGGCTGCTGGGTAGTTGCTTAACTAGCTGAGAGTTGGTTCTTACCTATTCCAGAGGCTGTGATATATTACTTCAGTGCTTAAATAGGATTTGTTTTAGTAAAGTCAGATAGCTTAGTGTCTAGCCTATCAGTATATCAGGCTTAGCTATCAAATCAGCAGTATTTGTCAGCAGGTGTATCATCAAATCCTTCTTAGTCAGAAGTAGAAGTATTTAGTTGGATCTAATTGGGTGATGATGATGCAGTTAACCAAGTCATGAGCCACAACCTACATTAGGCAATATAACTAGCTGTCACTTTATCAGTCAAGTGCACTTGAGTAGCTGGTGGAACCTCCATAAAAATCAGTTCAAATTTCAGTGAATTCAATACTGGCCAAACTACATGTTGCTCTACATCTCTTATTTCAAGACTTGTAACACAGCCAAACAGAGCACATCAGTCAGTTTTGCAGTTTTGCTCCTTAGCTACAAAGATTGTCTTAAAGTTGCTGAACCACTCCACTGTACCTTAAGTATGCTGCAATGCTTCAGATCATTATACCACTCTTTACAATGGCTTCTTTGACTCACTTGCACTGTCACAAGCAGTGGCTCACCTTTGATGTATAATTTGCTTGCTTCATTTTTTTTGTCTACTGTTAATTCCTGTATATAGAGCTTGTATGCATTTTGACATCCTATTAGTTTTCTACAGTCAGTATTAAAACCAGTTCCTATCATATTGCCTTGGGCAGATATCAGCAATCCTCCTGCATGCCTGTATGCTTTAAAGTAGCATCTGGACTCTGCATTAATTGTTTCAAACTCTGAGGTCCATTACAAATGGCAAGATAAGCTTCTCCATGTACCTTTTATTTCCAACACTAAAATTCAGGACCATTTCTTATTCCAGTACATATCCTAACAGGGATAATCTGCTCTTTCTGAGTACTGTTAGATGATCTGTCCCTTTCAGGCTGTGTTTAATTCCTATCATCATCATTGGTGGTAATCACTTCACAACAGTGTCCTCCATAAAGCAGCTGGCATCATATGACCATAGGAGCAGCTTGATACAAGCACTCAACAGTGGCTGGACAACCTTCTTGGCATAAAAAACTACTATCACTGAGTGTCCTACTTGCAAAGAATTCACCACTGTGGTAGAAAACATTACTCTGATTCTGCATATAGACACATAAGATCCTATCTACCAAAGCTCATGCTGTCCAACATATATTGTGATATTACTGAGTACTACACTTGGTTTGAATCAGGTGCTAATATTTTCAACATTCATGATGACAATCAGTAAAAAATTATTTGTTTATTTATTAGTAATGCTGCAGAAGTATTTCTCTCGGTGGATATCTTCTTCAATGAATATAATGTGTGTTACAATCTATTTTACTTCTTCTGCTGTCTTCTTGTATATATATGAATTCCCTCTGTATTTACCAGCCATTATGTTAAAGCTCTTTATACATCTGAATATATGATCAACTCTCACTCTGAAATGATTAGATATCTCATTATAGAGCTTCTGCTTACTGCTAAGCACACCATCCCTTGGCTTCCTATTAGCGGTAATATATCCTAATCTTGAGCAATCCTCTCCTGTGTAAGCTCAGTCTGCCTTACATTTCTTCCCTCTATTGAATTCTGGATGATTCTCTACCCTGAGTGCTTTATCATGCCTACTGCCAGCCAAAGACCAACTAAAGCACATGATTTTGCCTGGAATGTCAGACAGTACTTTGAACTTCACACACTGTGCCTTGTACTTGACAGAGTGACAATGCCTCTGCCTTCCAGAAGGTCAGTTAATCCTGACTGAGAAGGTATCCAAAATACTGCTTATATGAAGCCAATTACTGAACATTCTGGGATACAAAGGTCTATTGTAGCATCTGAACATAGTGTTCCAAGCTTGTTCTGAGTCATTCATACTATCTTCAGGATTGTTCTCCATTGCTGTCACTGGAAATGAGAGTTTTTAGGACTTATGTTGTCATGGATGGTAGGATAAGATCTGGTAGGAATATAGTACTTATGATTGCTGAGAGGCTGACAACGGATCTCCTTGAGTAGAATGGGGTAGATGGTCCACGGTACTAGGTATAGATATCTGCTTATGTGTCAAAGGTAATTATGTAGCATATAGACAGCATGAGAAGAATTAAAAGATTATGATTGAGTTTTGCCTCACAGATTCCTTCTGATTGCTTATTTGTTGCCACAGTGCCAACAATATCTTGCAATCCACTTTATATTCCTAGTAAAGCACCTGGCTGCACTTGCACTCTGTGCATACTGAGTAATGTGATGCTTCAAATTCTTCTTGCTTGCCTCAGCCTTCTACATATGTCCAATACAGTGGCACTCCTGAAGAAAAAGGCTTACTGAAGGATTGCAAATAAATTGTCCCTCATAACAGATCATAACTTGTGACCAGTAAGGTCCAACATGTGGGGGGAAACCAGCTTGAGCCTGGTGAGCCCAATATTCCATTCACCAGACAACAATATAATATAATGCCCAATTGGGCAGTATACTTACACTGATATAGGTACTGAGGGCTTTAAGTATCCACTGTTAGCTTGTGCCAGAATTATCCTGGGATGCTACTTATTGTGCATTTAGTGAAATTGAAGCACCATGATGCAGTTGGCAAAATGCAATCAATACACTTTGCTGAAGTCATCCTCTGATATTAATTGCAAGCCATCATTGTCAGAAAGTGTAACCAATTCAAGGTGTCCAACTTGGCAAAAATTAACCAGCACTCAAGTTAGGATTGATGATCCACTTCTGGATAAATAATCCTACAATGTCCACATATGACTCCTAATGCCTCCAATGTACTCTTGGTAGGAATGGCTTCTGAATCTGTTGCTACCGCTGTATACATCAAGAACAGATGCCCAACAACAGCACTACGTGATTCTACACCCTTTGAAGCATATACAGGCAAAATACCAGATCTCCAGCACCTCAGGATCTTTGGCAGTGATGTTTTTTATCACATCCCTGATAAAAAACGCTCAAAGTTGGAACCAAAGAGTAGGAAAGGGATCTTTCTTGGGTATTGTGAAGATACTAAAGGGTATAGAGTGTATGATGGCAATATCCAGAAGCTGATCAAGAGCAGGGACATTGTATTTGAGGAGAATTCAGATTAGAAAGCCACAGAAATCATTGGCCAGGTGCCTGATGACACATATCTAGAGGAAACTGGGTTCTCTGGTAGCACTGCAGATCACAGTGTATATGTGAAGCAGCTCAAAAAAGGTGTGATCATCATAGTTCTTTATGTGGACAACCTAATTATAGCTACAAGTGACCAAGAGGCACTTAAACAGACGAAATCAGATCTCTACAGCAAGTTTGAGATGAAAGATCTTGGAAAATTGAGCTATATTCTTGGAATTGAGGTCAAATTTGACATACCTACACAGAAAATTGTGCTGAATCCGTCTAAGTACATCAGGGACATTCTTAGATGCTTCAAAATGGAAAATTGCAAACCTGCAGCAACCCCTATGGACAATAATCTGAAATTATGCAAATCTCAGCCAGTTATAGATGAAAACGGCCCAAATACGGACCAAAACTTTCCCTACCATTCAATGGTTGGTAGCCTAATGTACTTGATGGTGTCTACACATCCAGATATTGCAGTAGCAGTTGGAACAGTCAGTCAATTCATGCCAAATTATGGATCAGATCAAATTGCAGCAGTTAAGCATATTTTCAGATATCTACAAGGTACCATAAATATGGTACTGGAATACTTGGGAGCAGCTAATAGGCAAAAATATGATGGTTATAGTGATTCAGATTGGGGTAGGGATCTGATTGACAGATGCTCTACCACAGGCTATGTATTTCTTTATGCTGGTGCAGCTATTACTTGGAATCGCAAGAAACAACCAACTGTGGCACTATCTACAACTCAAGCCAAATATATGGCTGAATGTCAAGCAACCAAGGAGGCTATATGGCTACAAAAATTATTCAAAGACTTATGTTTTAATTCAGCTGAACCAACATGTATTTACAAGGATAATCAAAGTTGTATTTCATTAGCCAGAAATCCTACAAATCATGCCTGAACTAAGCACATTGATATACAGCATCACTTTGTGAGGGAAGCTGTAGAAAATAACTTAGTGGAGTTAGTTTACTGCCCAACTGACAAAATGGTGGCAGACATATTGACAAAACCACTAGCTAGGCCACAGTTTGAGATCCTGAGAGAGAAATTGGGATTAAGAAATTATTTAGTTGAGGGGGAGTGTCAAAATATTGGACTATTTGGTATCATTCAGCAGCTAAAAATTTACTTAACAATTCTAGACTAGTCTTAGTCACTGTGGGACTCATTTACTGCCTTAACTTTGCCACTTTCTCCAGGTATATGATCTTATGATTATTCCCCTATAGTCAGGATCAAATTAGCACTATTACCAAACATTATGTACTAACCCTGAAAGTGTTACAGAATGCTCCTGAATATTGAGAAACCCTCCCTACTTAGTGGTACAGCTGCAATACTTCTACAAAGGTAAAAATACTGAGCTTCTTTATGAATAAACAACAGTTCAACTATTATCACTATTTCTTGATAAGTTCCGTGTATCCAAATTACTTCTTAAATTGCAACAGTACCAGTGGACCAAGATTGTGCCATGCATTTTTGTGACATGTTACAAGCCACATGAGCTAAATTCAGAGTGCCATGGGTATTGTGTACCAGATGAATATCTTCAGTCCTTCTGTGCTCTTACACATTCTGCACAACATCGATCTAAAAAAAAAAGGTCAAAAAATGGATTTTCACCAGCACAATGGGTGAAACACAGGAGCTGCTTTACATGAAGATGTAGAGCTATGTTTCACACTCTGTGGACAGGTATGGGCTCACTTGGCCTCCCTTGCACACTATAGCATCATATGGCACTCATGGCTCAATGTGGCACTATCCAATGGAACAAGTCTAGTGGTGTATTGGCATCAACCTGGTCTTATATGAAATATGTATGAAAACTAATGTGATTGTGGAATTTTCTATACATTATGCATGATGCATCTTGGATTGCATTGACATGGATCATATCACATCAATTGCAGATTTCCTATTTGATTATGGACTTGTGAGTGAAACATCAATAAAAATACCCAGTCATTGTTTGAGGATGATTCTTGCAACATCATGATGGGATACATGGCAATTCATGGAGATTTAATCATAATGCATGGAAAATCAGATAAATAAGACTGATTGGGCCAAATTGAATCAATTCATCCCAGCTCAATCCTCCTATTTTAATATGACTTACTCATCTGAATGGCCTTTTCTCATCAATCCCATCACTACTACTGGATTTCCTTTTGACACACTAGAGGAGATCTATACCAAGTACTGTGGTCCTTCTACCCCAATCTACTCAAGGAGATCCCTTTTTAAGCTTCTCTGCTATTACAATAACTATTCCCCTACAAGGTCTCATCCCACCATCCATGGCAACAAAAGTCCTAGAAGCTTTCATTCTCAGCTGACAGCAATGGAGAACCACCTTGCAGAGGGTATGAGTGACTTAGAGCAAGCTTGGAGTACTAGGCTTAGAAGCTCCAATAGACTTCCATATCACAGAGTGTTCAGCAGCAGGTTCTTTGTAAGGAGTATTTTGGATACCTTCCCAGTCAGGATTAACAGACCTCCTAGAGGGCAGAGGCACTGTTATTCTGGCAAGTACAAAGCACACTGTGTGAAGTTTCAAGCACTGTCTGACATTGAGGGTAACATCATCTGGTTTAGTGGGCCATTTGCTGGAAGTAGGCATGACAAAGCACTCTGGGTAGAGAATCATCCAGAATTCAGTAGAGGGGAGAAATGTATGGCAGACTTAGCTTATATAGGAGAGGATTGTCAGAGATTAGGATGTATTACAGCTTATAGGAAGCCAAGGAATGGTGTGCTCAGCAGGAAGCAGAAGCTCTACAATGAGATATACAATCTTTTCAGAGTGAGGGTAGAGCATACATTTGGATATCTGAAGATATTCAGCATATTGGCAGGTAAATACAGAGGAAAGTCATATATAGGAGAAAACAGCAGAATAGGTAAAATAGTTAAGTTACTTATCAATGCACAGTATATTCATACAAGAAGACATGCACTGAGAAATGTGTCTGGAGCATTATGAAGAGTAAATAAAGCAAGGAAAGCACTACTCTGAGCAACATAAGTAAAATTGAGTAAAATTACCAGTAACTATAACCTACCACTGGCATGATGGTAGAAACTATAGTGCCAGATAGTGCCAGATCAATCCAGCACCATATACAGGCTGGCACTTTGTGACACTATCCAACAGAACAAGTCTATTGCATTATCATCTTATCTACCAAGCCTTCCCAACTGATTAGTCATTTGAGGTCTATCCAACCACTTAGCAGTCAGCAAGAAATCAGCTAATTGATGATGTCATTATCATTTATCTGAAGCATCTGCCAACACCCAAACTGATTTGAATTAAATGAATCTCTTGATTCTTGCTAATTCACTTTGATCTGAGAAGTGTTAAAGAAGCTTATTGCCCCTTTGGTTTAGAGTGTATCTTGAAAAAACAGGTAAGGTTCTGTCTCAGCACAAATAAGTGCTTAGCAATCCCATTCCAGTTTCTACCCAAGCCTAGCATATCTAGCACTCCCACAAAGACCAAGCATAGCCTGCATAGCAACCTAACTCTGTAGCCTTTATATCCAATCCAGCTATATACAGCACCAATGTCAGACCAGAATCTCATTGCTAAAATTTCTACCACCCTGACAATTCTAAAATTCTGTGCTTAGTTGTCTCTTTGGTTTGTTAAACATTCAGAGTTTTTTTACACTTTTCTCCTAGATATAACAATAGGTGTCTCCAAGTGCACATCTGTCCTCAGTATTTTCCAATTCTTCATGGCTGTCCTCTGCATGCTAGCTCATCACTTCCATGACTGATGTGAATGTGAAATTCTTGATGAGATTAGCATATGGAAATACTTGTGGCTGGACTTGTCTTCCTATCTCCCCACACATCAACTTGATATGAAACTCCCAAAAGGTGAAGCAAGGCCTAATAATCTCAACACATCAAGTAATGTGAAGAGGATAATGGATGCAGTAGTGACAGAAATCTGCCTACTCAGATTTATGCTTGTAGTATTGCCATTCAAATCCCATCACAAACTCCTTGCATAAAGGCTGTAAAATTGCTTGGGTGAACTTTGTATTGATATTATAGAAACTGGTTGGTAACAAGGGGGAATCTGGCATACACTGGTAAAGTTATCCTAATAAAAATTAGATGCTTGTAGTATCCAGCCCAACCTTGCATAACCTAACCAATTACCCACACATTGGGGTTGCTTAGCTTCTTAATGCAAAGGGCATAAGTGTCTTCATGTTAACATCTGTCCTAAGTATTTTCTAACTCTTCCTGGCTTTCCTCCATGTGCCAGTTTGGCATATCCATAATAAACTTAAAGGTAATATTCATGATGAAATTAGTATACAGTAGTACTTGCAACTTGGCTTGTCTTTGAATTTTCCTGCACATCCACTGCATAGTAAGCTCCTAACAGAACAAGCAAGGTTCAGTATCCTCCACACACTGAGCAAGATGGAGTAAAGAATTAATACAGTGGCTACAGAGATTATGAGTTCAGCTTTATACTTGTAGTTTAGCTACTCAAATCCTGTCTTAAACTTCTTGAATAAATGCTGTAGATGTGCAGCATCGGCATTGGCAATCTGCTTCTAGATGAATATTCCTATAATGTCTGCATATGATTCTCAATGCTTCCGGTGTACACTTGATAGAAATGGCTTCAGAAGGCCACTTGAATAAGTATGTAATCAATTCATCCAGTCCTTACACTTGTATAGTTGAATATGCATATGAGCACTGAGCAGAGCTTATAAGCAAAGCTCTAGGTAGCAGATACTCTGCAATGTCTTGCCATTTCTTTCAAATTTTGCTGGTATAGCAAAGGGCAGATTTAGCCTGAAATGCCCCTTCTATAACTTGCTCATAGGTATAGTTATATTGCTGAAAAGCAAATATCTTACTCAAAATGGAAAGCTTTTGCTCCAACAGATACTCTGTATCTTTGTTATCTCTGGTTTTCAATTGACTGCATATTCTGGCCAATAGTGTATGGGTGGCCAACTTTGCTACAATTGCATATAGACTTTTGTATGTTCTCAGTGTGGGATAATGATGCTTTTAATGATGGCATGTGAGCAGTAATAATGTCTGGGAGTTATGGAGTAAATCCCCTGGATCTCTCAAATTTGCCTGCAATACCATCCATTGTGCCCAGAGAGGCCTGCTATCTTGCTGATGGCTATGAGATCATCAATGCAGATATTAATATGGGCTCTGATATTATGGCCATTTACTAGTTTCCCTCTGGATGGCATACAAAACTATCCACAGTGTGAATGATATTCTCCGGCTGTAGCAATGGAATCCTAACAAGCTGGACTCCTTGCAATGGGGCATTTTGTGATGCAAATGCTAAGCAGCTGCCAGCATATACTGGTACTAAGGAAGGTCTCTGAGTCATATGTTGCCAGCATAATGTCAGCTGTTCATTTGTGCCATATACATTGTAAGTTACATCCCAAAGTGCTTTTGGCAAGAAGTAGCAGTGTGTCCTCAAAGCCACCATTATGAATATTGGTGGAAACATGCCACTTCTCCAGCCACAACATCACATTATTTGCCAGTAGATGGATTAATGAGCTGCATAGAGTATCCTTCACATTTTATTCCATGGGAGTTGTCACATTGCATATTGAACTATTGCCAGGCTCATGCAGGTTACTGATGTTGGGGGTTTAGGCTCACAATCCATCAATGAGCCTTCTTGTTTGGATCTACCACTCTGCAGGTCATATTCAGAAGGGCAAGGTGAGTCACAAAGTATCACAAGCTCACCTGACTCAGTTTGTGCAAGGTGAAATGTAAAGCTAGGTGCCATCATAGATGTATCAGGTGGCAACCAAAAAATTGTTAGTAAAGTTGTGCCTGATGATTACTCAAGTATAACATATATAGCAATATGGCAGTTGTGATCCCTATAATATCTCCTATGCTGAGTACATGCCTCATGGCTACAAGGCTTGCTTCAGTAGCCTCATGGTCCTTCTCCTGTCATGACTTGTGGGGCTATACACTAGCTGTAATCCTTGTAATACTTTCTATGCCGTCTGCATGCTTTATGGCTGCAGGGCTTGTGTCAGTAGCCTCATGTTCTTTCTCCTGTTGTCTTGTAGTGCTGTATCAAAGTATTCTTGTCCATGGGGCAAACAGCTTAACACTCTACTGCTTAATATTATTATATCACTTTTTTGTCAGTACTGATGTAAATTTGAGACAGTTTTATATTTAGGACAGTGCACACACATGAATGTACTCTACAAAGAGTAATTGTGAGGATTCTGTCAAAAGGCTATCACAAAGCTTTAATCCTGCAATTAAGCGGAATTAATGTTGCAAGTACACCTCACAAAGTCTATAAAAAAACTGTAACCCTTATTTGCAAAAACTTGGTCAAACTATCTTGTGAGAACACTACCTGAGTGGCTTTTTACTAGTTTTCTGCCTCCATATTGACTTCCTGATCCTGGACACTCAATTACCTCCTATGTTTATGTACATTAGGCTTGCTTTGCATGTTAAGACTACAATAGTGCCATGCATTTTTGCAACATTTTACAAAACTCTGCAGCTAGATTCAGTGTACCACAAATATTAATTACAAAATGCAGGTCTCCAGACTTTTGGTGCTCCAAAACACAGATTGCAAAAAGTTAAAAAAGTATTCTCATATAAAAGTAGATAAAAGAAGAAGTGTGACAAAGGGGGCTGGTTATTGATTGAGTTGCTATCATTAAGTAAGAGATAGAAAATGTAATGTGCATATAATATATATGATAAAACAAAGACATGAAATGTTACTGCGTAAAATACAATTGAATCTGGGGAAACCCAGAGCGGTGTAGTGGGGTCACAGTGACACCCACTGACAGATGTGCTCATTTGTATATTTTCTACTTCCCTATTTCTCTACTACCCTTATTTAGTTTTATCCCATTTGTCTTACTTAATCAGTAGTATCCCATAAGCTGGCTGACTATCACAGCTGCTTACCTTATTGCATAAGTTATCCTCACTTTATGAAAATTACTAGCTATACATACTCCTATATTAGGCAAGCACCTGTGCCAGTACACAAGACACATGACCAATTTGTGTCACCATACCTACCATTTTTGTACCATATATGGTGTCCCTATGTTACACACGTTTCATATTGCTGATTCCTGATTGGTTGGATGTGCTGCGCCTCTTGGAACCTTTTTGCACATACTTAAAACATTCTTAGGTCATTCTGATGTCATTCAGGTTTCTATTGATATCTAGCACCTTCTGGAACACCATGATTAGTAATCACTTAGTTGGTAAGAAATGTATATAAGGGAGGCAGTCCCTCAACAATAAATCATCATCCCTTTTATCAACATACCAACTTGTTGATTAGTATGATCACTGCTACCTGCTACTACCTGAACTCTAACCCCAGACCACAGGACACTCCCAGGAAACTGCGCTGACAGCCCACTGACCTTGGAGGCACTACTTGTGATCAATACTCAGAGTAGGTATCTTTAAGATATTTGATTCTTTCCCAAGTTTGTTCTTGTACAGGCAAAGATACTTTTCTATCTTTGTAACTATTGGCCACAGCTGCATTCTTATAGAGTCCCTGCTGGTGGAGTTTACAGTTGTTTTGACTTTGGAAGCTTTAGTACATTGTCATCTCAAAGGATGCTGAATCCAGCACATACTTTGGCTAAGACACCAACTAAGTTGGGGATTGTAACTCAATAGTTTTCTCTTGACAAGCTTGTGGCTTTATTCCCCTTCACATTATATTAGAGACAAAACCCCAAGTATTCCTAACAAGCTTTTGCCAGATGTTATTGCACCCAGTGAACACCCCACACACAAAGCACTTGAGAAGTGTGGATGCATCTCTCCCTTGGACCTATACACCACCACAGATTTGGCACCCAATGTGGGGGGTTCATACTGTTGTAAAAATTTGTAATTCCACCTAAATATTCACCTAACCAAGTCACCAAGATCATTACCTTCAAATCCTAGAGAATACTGACCAAATTTCTTGTTGGGATTTACTTAAAATATTTTCACCAACTATCAGGTACCTAGAACATGAAAATTCTTAGAGTCATCCAAACAGTCCCAAACTTGGCACACATATTCATGGAACCTTCCGTAACCTATTGTATATGTTTGTTATGCAAGACCATGTAAAAGTATAAACATTACTTTTACATTCAATATATCATTAAGCAAAAACCACATAATCTAGTTGTTCTCCCAATTACTTCCAATGTATCCAAGACTCTTACAACAAATACAAGCTCCATAGGACCCAACAAGATTTGCCAGAAGATTTGAGCCATTACCCACTTATTGAAAAGAGACTACCAATATTATCAAGATTACAACACCAACCTAGCTACTTGAAGTGAACTCAATACCATTACCACTCTCACATGGAGCCCCACAGTTTGTTGAAAAGAATGTAGAAAGCTTCATATTTAAGTGAGAGAAGCTCTGCAAGAAGTGCAGCCTATCTGAGCAAAAAATGGCTGAAGAATTCCCCTACTACTGCACCAATAATATTACCATTAAGCTTCTCAAACAAGGAGACATTCTCACTGGCTGGGCCTCAATGAAGACCTACCTACAAGCTGAGTATGGTATGCTGTAAGAGTCTTGGAGATATTGGAAGTGATTGGTAGTACAAGTAGATTATGTGGTTTTCACTTAATGATTTATTGAATGTAAAGTAGTATTTATACTTTTACATGGTCTTGGCATTAAAACCATGTAGAATAGGTTAAGGAGGGTCCCAAGAACATGTGTGCAAAGTTTGGGGCTGTTTGAACAACTTTGAGAATTTTCTTGTTCTGGGTACCTGGTATTATGGTGAAAATATTCTAAGTAAATCCCAACAAGGAATTTTGTCAATATTCTCTAGGATTTGAGGGTAATGATCTAGGTGACTAAGTTAGGTGAATATTTAGGTAGATTACAAATTTTTACAACATTGTAGACCCCAGATATACTATGGAATTGAAGACTTCAGATACTTTGGAAGGACTGGACTTTCCAAGCAACCACTTAAGGAGTTCATTCAACAGTATGAAGACATGGCCAAGCCACTCCTAGAGTCCCTGGCTATAGCTGAGCTTACCATGACACTTTACCTTGCACAAGGGCTTCCCCAGGACTTGGCAAGGAAAGTTGACTAACATGCAGCTAAGAATGACAAGTCTGGCATTCCATGCTTTGCAGAGATGAAATGCATTCTCCTAGAGGCAAAGCAGACTTCCACCTTTATAAGACTCCTAACATCTAATCTGCCAGACCAGTCAACCAAGGGGCCAAGGAGTGCTGTTGCTGACAATCAGACCTACACTACCAAGAGCATTGACCAACTTGCTCAACAGCTACAAAAGCTAGCCCTCAAGATTAAAGGCTCAGCTGAGGTAGTTACTGAGGGCCAAAGACTCTTGCCCAGACACTACATCTGGTGTGACTCTACTCAGCATGCCAGACAAGAATTCCCAGAGCTTAGTCAGCCACTTAGAAAAGGAGCAGCACAGTTTGATGCTGATGGAATGCTTGCTGATAAGAAGGAAGAAGGATCCCCACTAATTTTCAAAGAGGAGGGATGGGAGCTCTTTTCCAGAAATCCAACTCAGCAACCAGAAAGATTACTGTTGATGCCCTTGTTGGGACTCATACAGTGAATCCAAGCAGTCCTGACAACAGAAAATACACAGTAGATGCCTTTGCTACCAAAAGACACCATCCTGACAAACCTGTCAAACCCATCCTCAGAAGACCTTGATTTGAAGAATCTGACATTGTCATTGACAAGAGGCCTAGTATGCTGCCCACCCAAGATCCATTACCTCACTTTCAGATGACCTCAAAGATAGCATGCTACTCAAGCTGTCAACTGATTACTGAGAAGCTGCTGAAACAGAACCTCACTTTGTTGGTTGGAGAAATCCCAAATGTATCCCCATCTGTTAGGGAGATATTTGATGAGCAGCTTGGAACAAGACAACAAGCTGTTGAACATATGGACACCCATATAATTCAGACAAGCCATGAAGACCACCAAAAGGATGCCAACACTACTAGATATAAGATCTTTTGCTCAGTTGCAACTGCTGTAGTGAAAGGATACATTCATGATGGCCCTGTGACTGCAATATTGGCAGTGGTTCAAAGATTTGTGTTATGCCACCAGACTTCTGGAAGGCACCTAGAAGCAAGGAGCTACTGCCTGTTGATAGAGATATTGGATGAAACATGACTGATGCAAACTCAGGATCTAGTCCACTCTATGGTATAGTGCATAAGTTCACTATTGAGGTACAAGGAATCAAGGTCTGGCTTCCCCTCTTCATCTGCCAGAAGGCAAACTTTGACCTTCTGCTAGGTAGACCATGGGAAACCAGTACTAAGGCTACAACTACTAACTATTTTAATGGGTCAGTATGGTACACCATACAAGGATCCAACCTAGGACTACAGTCAACCTTCTGTGGTGTAACACCCAACAATAAGAGGATGCACACAGCTTGCCAGAAGACACTTATTGCTATGGAGGAAGAAGAGGGACCTAAAAAGATACACCCAATCATTTGGAGCTGCTCATTAGGCATACAGGAGCAGACAGCCATAGTTCAAATGCCCATTAATATTCCAGAATTCCACCAATGGCATTGTGATAGTCTTTTGAGCTCTTGACATTGTAGCCTTGTCTGTCAGTGGGATCTTCACTCTGTCAACAATGGAGGCTGTGGAGGCTGTGGTAGACAAATTGCCTTTTTCAGCAAACTCATCTACCTTGCTGGAGTGTAGCTTAACTAGCTGTGCTTCCACCTCTTGTGAAAACAGCTGTTTTCTTGTTGGTAATTCTTCTTGGCTATGATGGGATTCAGTCTGTTCCTGGCTTGCAGCATTAATTGGCAAGAACTGCAGTTTTTTTGTATGCCTCCCTATCTCAGGCTTGGGTATATATTTTTCCCTTTACCTTTTGCTTTATCACTGCCAGGTCTTTCACTGCTACTTTGTCTGAGTGCTTCTTGTAAAGAACTACGTTTTCTCCTGGATAAATTCTGCTCTGACACATCTGTTTTGGCCTGCTTGTCCCTTGCTGTCACTCTTCTGGCAACCTGAAGTTTCTTTTCAGCTTGTTTTGAGCTCTCAACCGTAGTTGTGACAGGCTCCTGTAAAAGCGGCTGGTTTTTATCACTGCCAGGTCCTTCACTGCTACTTTGACTGGGTGCTTCTTGAGTGGTACTACGCTTTCTCCTTGATAAATGTTGTGCTGGTGCATCCATGTCTGCCTGCTTGTCCTTAATTGGCACTCTTCCAGCTACCTGACGTCTCTTTGACCCTTGTCTGGAGCTTTTGGCCCTGCTTGTAATGGGCTCTTGAGGATGCCGCTGGCTTTTAGCCATGGCACCCTTGTTCTTCTGCCTTTGATAGTTACTGTTATTCTTAAGATACTTTCTTAGCATACCAATGTTGGCCCAAAATCTGTTTGCCGGTATGAATCCAGGATAATGCTCATGGAACAAGTCAAGAGCATTCTGCTTGGCCTTGAGTTCCTGATGGTCCTATGGTATGCCAGCCTTAAGGTGATGGCATGCTAGACTTCTGACAGCCTCTTGTATATTGGCCCACTCTTCATTATTGCACTCAACAGCTTCACGGATCTTCAATGTCTTTTGATTTTTAGGCTTTGGTATAAACACCACATTGTCTCCCTCCCATGCTGTGATACATTTTTCTGTGGGCTTTATCTTTGGGCACTGTTGTTGTGCTTCAAAGACTGTT
Organism: Basidiobolus meristosporus CBS 931.73; assembly: GCA_002104905.1. NCBI lineage: Eukaryota > Fungi > Basidiobolomycota > Basidiobolomycetes > Basidiobolales > Basidiobolaceae > Basidiobolus > Basidiobolus meristosporus. The sequence continues at coordinate 99,234 of MCFE01000096.1, forward strand.
GGTGTTCCTCTGCTGTTACATTGGGCGATGGCTCAATTCTTGGCTGTGACATTGAGCTACTTGAGTTCCTTCTTTGCAGCAAAGATACTGCTTTCTCTACCTGGGATATTGATTGCTCTACATGTATTATCTGCTCATCCTGTTTCTGGACTACTTTCTGATTTCTCTGGGCCATTGCATCTATCCTATCAGCCACTGCACCTAATTGCTACATCAATGCTTTGGTATGAGCTGACAACATACTTGCTAATATGGGTGGTGGTGATGTTATTATGGCCACTTGTTGATCTTCAACTGAGGGTACTGCATTTGCTACATTCTTATCTGCCTGAGCATAATGGTTGGCTTGTGGCTCTGCAGAGGTTCTCAATTGCCTACTTGACTCAGAGCCTGGGGAGTCCACATTAATACCTTCAATGGGCACACTGTCCACAGGGCCTTTTTTGGATTTAGCCCCACTTGTTGCACTGAATGTCAAAGCAATCTGTTGTCCAACTGTTCTACTGTTACCATCAGCAGAGGGGTTTGGTTGAGAACTAGACAACTTTGCTTTATTTTTTGGCAGCATATATATGGAAGTGAGTCAAACCAAAGGGGAAATAGTGTTACATATATTTGTGTATGTGGTGCCACAACTTTATTTATAATGCTTACTATGGTGGGTCATCATTGAATGTAACATTCATGTAGGTGCAATGTCTCAAATACAAGACTGTCTTAAGTTCACATGAGTATTGACCAAAAAGCGATAAAATAGCGTTATGTTGTTGAAGGTCAAACTGTTTGCCCCATGGACAAGACTACTTTGACTCAATGCCATAAGAGAAGAGAAAAAGACCATGTGGCTTTTGTGGCAAGCCTCTCAGCCATGAAGCACACAGACAGCATAGGAAGTATTACAAGGATTATGGCCAGTGTTTTGCTACCCAAGTCATATTTGATCATTCATTGGTCACTACTCTACCAAGACTATCTTGCCAGCCATTTGATATTTCTATATTGGCACCTGGCCTTCTTTGTCACCTTGTGCAAACTGAGTCAGGTGAGTTTGTGACACCTTTAGGCTCACCTCTGTTGTAGGAGTCTTGGAGATATTGGAAGTGATTGGGAGGACAAGTAGATTATGTGGTTTTCACTTAATGATTTATTGAATGTAAAAGTAGTGTTTATACTTTTACATGGACTTGGCATTACAAACACAAAGAATAGGTTAAGGAAGGTCCCAAGAACATGTGTGCAAAGCTTGGGGCTGTTTGGACAACTTTGAGAATTTTCATGTTCTGGGTACCTGGTATTTTGGTGAAAATATTCTAAGTAAATCCCAACAAGGAATTTGGACAGTATTCTCTAGGATTTGAAGGTGATGATCTAAGTGACTAAGTTAGGTGAATATTTAGGTGGAAATACAACTTTTTACAACACTCCCACTCAGCTAAATGCTCATACTGACTAGTCCTAATTTTGACCTAAGATATTTAAGCTTGTCTCTAGCTAATGGTTTGGTAAATATGTCTGCAATCATTTCATCTGTAGGACAGTAAACTAAGCTAACCAAGTTATTCTCTATAGCTTCACATATGAAATGATGTCTAATATCTCTGTGCTTGGATTTAGTATGTAAAGTTGGATTTCTACCTGATTGTATACATCCTTGATTATCTTGTAATAAAGTAATAGGCGTTTTTTGACATAGGCCTAAATCGGTAAACAGCTTTCTTAACCACATTGCTTCTTTTGTAGCTTCACAGGCTGCCATATACTCTGCCTCTGTGGTTGAAAGTGCTACGGTTGGTTGCTCTCTTGAATTCCATGATATTGCTCCTTTACAGCAAAGAAAGGTGTATCCTGTGGTGGATCTTCTGTCTTCTGAATTTTGTCCCCAATCAGCATCAGAGTATCCCATAAGATCCTGTGCTGAACCCTCATAAGTATATTTTAAGCAGATATCAGCAGCTCCTTTTAGGTATCTAAAAATCCGCTTAACTGCTGCAATACAATCAGATCCATAGTTCTGATTATGTTGGCCAACAACTCCCACTGAATATGAGATATCTGGACATGTTCCAAGCATGATATACATCAGACTGCCAACCATAGATTGAGAAGGAAAGTCAGGGCTTTCAGATGGCACCAAGCTCTCTTGAGTTGGTTGAGTTTTGACCAAGTTAAGGTTTGTCTCCATTGGGGTAGCTGCTGGTTTACAGTCTTCCATTTTGTACTTCTTTAGTATATCTTGAATATACTTGGATTGACTTAGGGTGATAGTCTGGGTACTTCTGTCTATGGAGAACTTAATCCCTAAGTAGTAACTAAGTTCTCCTAGATTGGACATCTTGAACTCCTTAGATAGGCTGGATTTAGTCTCTTCCAATGCTTCTAGGTTATTGGTGGCTATAATAAGATCATTCACATATAGAGCTAATAGAACTGGATTTTCTCTATCTGGCTTATAGTATATACTATAGTCAGCATAACTTCTTTTGAAACTCAAAGATTCAAAATAAGAATCTATCTTGCAATTCCAGGCTCTTAGTGATTGTTTGAGACCATATAGTGACTTTTTAAGCTTGTAGACCAAATGGGGGTTATCTTGGTCAACAAACCCATCAGGCTGGTCCATATACACATCCTCATCAAGTTCTCCATTCAAAAATGCAGTTTTTACATGCATTTGATGAATAAAAAACTTATATTTGGCTGCAATAGCCAATATTAATCTGATGGAATTAAACTTGGCTACTGGTGCAAAGGTCTCATTATAGTCAAGTCCTTTTGTTTGAGAGTATCCTTTGGCTACAAGTCTTGCTTTGTATCTTTCAATTGTAGCATCAGCCTTGTGTTTTGTCTTGAAGACCCATCTGCATCCAATTGATTTTTGGTTGATTGGTAATTTGACTAAGTCCCAAGTTTGATTTTCCATTAGGGCCTGATATTCCTCAGTTATTGCAGATCTCCAAAACTTAATCTGGGGCCTATTTAGGGCCTCTCTTACAGTCTGGGGCTCATCAATGTGGACTGAATAGGCATAGGCTAAGTTTGTACCCTCATTGATATAGTAATTTGGACTATTTCTTATCCGTTTGGATCTCCGGGCATTTGATACTGCAATGATCACTTCTGGGATATTCCTGGGTGCTGATTCTGGCTGAACCATGGTTGTAGAGTCCTCTGGAGTGAAAAAATTCTCATTGTTTTGCTCTGATTCAATGCTGACAATTGGTGGACTTAAGTTCAGATTTTTGTCATCATCTGATGTCATTTTTTGTGAAAATTTTGAATTTTCATCAAACAACACATCCCTGGACTTGATAAGCTTTTTTTGCTTTGGTATTGTAGAGTCTCTATGCCTTACTCTCATTGCAGTAGCCCAAAAATATGCATTTTACACTTTTTGGCTCAAATTTTGACTGATTTCCGGCCAGTTTTTTGGCATATGCTGTACACCCAAATATTCTTAGATGTTCTGCACTTGGTCTGTATCCATACCATGCTTCAAATGGAGTAGAATCACAAAGTATTCTGTTATAACTCCTATTTTTAAGATACACAGCATTGGCAACTGATTCCGCCCAAATATCATAGGATAATTTTTGATCATGGATCATAGATCTTGCCATATCAATTATTGATCTGTTAGCTTGTTCTGCTATTCCATTTTGCTGTGGGGAGTATGGTACAGTAGTCTCTTGCTTTATCCCATGAATTTTGCAGAAGTGGATGAAGAGTTTTGAGGTATATTCTCCACTATTGTAAGAGTGTATTTTCTTGATTTTTTCACCAGTTTCTCTCTCCACCATGGCTTTAAACTCCCTGAACTTGGACAGGGCTTCTTCCTTTCTCTCCATGAAGTAGACCCATGTGTATCTTGTATAATCATCAATAAAAGTGATCAAATACTTCCTCCTGCCTAAAGATAAATTTTGCATAGGTCCATACAGATCTGAGTGAATTGGATCTAATTTTTTCTTAGTTTTGATTAAGCCAGAGCTCTTGAACAGTTATCTGGCTTGTTTCCCATATATACAGGCTTCACAGTGCCCCAAATTAGCTGGGGGCTCAATTTTCACTCCAGAAATTAGCTGATCTTTGATCATTTTACGCAAATAATCAAAATTGATGTGTCCAAATCTCCTGTGCCAAAGCATTGGTGCTTCTTCATTTAAGTTACTTATATTGGCTTCCAAATATGATGGAATGTAAGTCAACCTGTATAGATTCTGATCTCTGATGCCCAAAGCAATATGGGCACCATTCTGATCAGTGATCCTGCATCCAGAATTGTCAAAACTGAAACTGAATCCTTCTGCTGTGGCCTTGCTTACAGAGAGTAGGTTCTTGGCTATTTCTGGTACATAGAGTACTTCTTTAAAGGTCAGTGTATGGCTTCCTTCACTGCTTCTTGGGTTTACTTGGATAGTTCCTTCTCCCACTGCATCAAGTGTTCTATTGACACCCATAAAAACCTTCTTAATTGGAATTTCTTGATATTGGGTAAAAAGTTCTTTTTGGTGTGTAAAGTGTTGAGAAGCTCCAGAGTCAATATACCACGTCTGAGAATCCTTGTTTGTGGTCCTATTTAGTGCAAATATGAATAGTGTATCTTCAGTTGTTGCAGCATTTCCATATTCAGGCTTCTTTTGCTGATTATCTTTCTTTTTGAGACACCGGTCTGATGTGTGTCCTTTCCTTTTGCAGTAGTACAAAACAGGTTGCTGTTGCCTTTGTAGGGTCTTGGGTACCTTCTTTGTTGGTTATCATTGCTTATTAAAGCATTTTCTTCTTCCTTCTTATTGGCACTTGTTTTTCTTAATTCTTCATCCAGGAGCCTTCCATATACGTAATTTAAGGTCAAATCTTCAGTTCTGGACTCTAGGGCTGATACAAGGCCCTTAAACTTGTCTGTCAGGCTATTCAGGATGGTAACTATCACATCCTCATCAGCAGTTGGTATACCCACAGATTTCATCTCATCTACCAGCAGGGTAATTCCGTTAATTAGATTTTTCATTTCTTCTCCTGGCAGCATCTTTGTAGTAAAGAATTTTTGTCTCAGATACATCTTCTTGGCAGCTGAGCATGACTGGTAGGTGTCTTCTAATGCTTTTGAGGCATTCTTTGCCGTTTTTGCTCTTGAGCATTGAATTAGCAATTTGTCCTTGACATTAAGGCAAATGCAGTTAAAGGCACTTTGTTCTTTCTTGTGGTACTTTAAGGCTTCCTCTCCACGTTTTTAGGAGGGCATTCTTCACCCATGACAATATCCCAATGGCCTCTTTCTTGTAGCAGCATCTTCATTTTCACCTTCCACAATTGGTAGTTAGATCCATCCAACTTTTCAGCAGAGGGAGAAATTCCAGTAATAGCAGTAGTAGACATTGCAGAGAGTGACAGCTTGGGGCTCATAACCTGTTGTAAGAGTCTTGGAGATATTGGAAGTGATTGGGAGGACAAGTAGATTATGTGGTTTTCACTTAATGATTTACGGAATGTAAAAGTAGTATTTATACTTTTACATGGACTTGGCATTACAAACACAAAGAATAGGTTAAGGAAGGTCCCAAGAACATGTGTGCAAAGTTTGGGGCTGTTTGGACAACTTTGAGAATTTTCATGTTCTGGGTACCTGGTATTTTGGTGAAAATATTCTAAGTAAATCCCAACAAGAAATTTGGTCAGTATTCTCTAGGATTTGAAGGTGATGATCTAAGTGACTAAGTTAGGTGAATATTTAGGTAGAAATGCAATTTTTTACGACACCTCAGCCTTCTGAATATGGCACGCAGAGTGATAGCTCTGACAAAGAAGGTTCACTGATGGATTTTGAGCCTATCTCCCCTAACAACAGTACCATGTATGAGCCCAGTAAATTCCCTATATGCAATGAGACATCACCCATTTAAACATATACTAAGGATACTTTATGGAGCCAAGTGAGCCCAGTAATCAATCTATTGGTGAATGATGTAATGTTGTGGCTAGAGAAGTGGCGCAATTCCACTAATATTAGTAATGGGGGCTTTGGGGATTTAATACTACTTCTTGCCAAATTCATACCGGGATGCAACTTGCCATGTACATGGTACAAGTGGACAACCATCATGTGGCTGGCAACATATGATCCAGAGACTGTCCTGATTCCAGCATGTGTTAACAGTTGCATGGCATTCATATCTAAAAATGCAACCATTGCATCATGTCCAAATTGTCAGGAATCCACGACCATTGAGGGAAAACATTGTTCACACTCCAGATATATTCTGGTCATACCCCATCTGAGGAAGCTGATGCAGTCCAACAAATATTGCAAAGCTATATGGTACTGCACTCAGTATCAATCAAGCGTAATTATATCCAATATATTTGATGGCAAACATGACAAACAGCTAAGAAGCAAGTGCTACTCTGAAGGTATGTATGATCATGCCATTGCTTTATCACTTGATGGATTCTCATTAAACAAGTACTCTACCAGCAAATCCTGCTGGCCACTGACTCTCATCAATCTGAATATGCTGCCCATCTTATGGTATCAGAGCAATAATCTGATGGTAGTCTCACTGGTATCTGGGCCTAAATCTTTGTCCAACCAGGATAGCAGCCTGTATCCATTGCTGAATGAATTTTGTATGCTTTCCAGTGGGATAACGGTAAATGGTCATCATGTAAAAGCGCATATTATTATCTGCATTGGAGATACTCCAGCCATCAGCAAGATAGCAGGTTTTTCCAGGCACAATGGACAGTATTGCTGTCAAATGCACAAGATCCAGGGGATTTACTCCATAACTTACACACATTATTATTACCCAAACACCAGAACTAAGAACATTATTGTTCCACAGAGAGAACATACAGAAGTAAGCATGCAATTGCAGCAAAGTTGGCAAGCTATAAGCCATTGGCAAGAAAATGGAATCAATTGGAAACTGGAGATACTTAAGATAGAGGGTATCTGTTGGAGCAAAAGCTTTCCACTGGGAGCAATGCATTTGCTTTTCAACAATATCCCTATACTGATGACCAAGTTTTACATGGGGCATTTCAAGCTAAATGAGCCCTTCAAGATACCAGAGAAATTTGAAAAAATTGTCAAGATATTGCAGAGTATCCGCTACCCTAAGTACTTCTCACAGGCTCCAATTAATATTCATACGCATATGTAACAATGCAAATGGAAAGACTGGATGAGCTGGATATGTATTTATTTAAGTGGTGTTCTGAAGCCATTCCTACTAAGAATACATTGGAAGCATTGGGAGTCATATGTGGACATTGTAGGAATATTTATCCAGAAGCAGATCACCAATACCAACTTGACACATCTACAGCTGTTGAGTGAAGAGTTTGTGATGGGATTTGAGCAGCTATACTACAAACCTAAAGCTGAACACGTAGATCTCTGCCACTACTGTATCCATTGTCCACTCCATCTTGCATGGTGTGTGGAGAATATTGGGCCTTGCTTCACCTTCTGAGAGTTTCCTATGGAGCGGATGTTTAGGGAGATAGGAAGATGAGTCAAGTTGCAGGTACTATCATATCCCAATCTCATCAAGAATATCACCATCAAGTCCATCATGGATGTGATGAGTTGGCACATGGAGGACAGCCAGAAAGAGTTGGAAAATACTGAGTACAAATGTGCACATGGAGACACCTATGCCTATAGTATTAAGAAGCTAAGCAGCCCCAATGTGTGGGTAATCAGTTAAGTAATGCAAAGTTGGGTTGGGTGCAACAAGCAACTAATTTCTATCAGGAAAACTCCACCAAGATATGCCGGATTTCTTGAGGTCACAAGCCAACTTCTACACCATTTAATACAGAATTCACACAAACAAAAGCCAGAGCACACCTATAAGAGGGACTAGAATATAGCGGGGAGAAGGAAAATATTGGCTAAATGCCAAAAAGTGCTTTGCCAATATTCAGGAGGTATTAATGGCAGAAGTGGTAACAACCAAGCATATGTTTGCAAGAGGTATATGCTACCAGCAGTACAAGGTACATGGCAACTTTGCAAGTATCACACTAAAGAGCCATAAAGTTGAGGTGATAGAAGTATGTCAATTGCGGCAGGTGTGCGCATTTGTAGAGGTTAGTAAGCGGGAGGCCATAGCTTTTTTGATCAGAACTATATGTGGAATACCCAAGGTAGTAGTGGGTAAGCAAATAAAGAAAGGTTATTCTACAGTGGAATATATGAATTGCATAAGGGGAAGTAGAAAAAGGAAATACCATTTAGTAAATTGGTACGGTAGCATTATATAGAACCAGTGGCAGGCTGTCATACTGCCAAAAAAAAAGCCATCAGAGTCTTGCTGTGAGGCCGTCAAAATACCATCAAGTTTCTTGCCATATAAGGCAATTGGAAGTCCTGGCCAACTGGAACCTCTTAAAATAGTAATAGAGAGCTGAAAGACCACAACAATACCATGCAAATATTGTCACAGCACCAATCAAAAATTGTCAAGTTTATCCCTTTATTTGGCTGTAAAGTTTGCAAAACACCGTCATGATCTCATTATAAGATTGTCAGGAGGGTCACTAATTCCAAGCTGCTGTTATTATGACGGTCTCTAAACAGGATCCTGACAAATGATCTGGATTGGATCCACCTTTAGGACCAAATTATTTTTCATAGGGGCTGATGCATGCTTCAGGAAGGGACCACTACTATTTGAAGACTTGGACCCTCACTTTGATGATATGATTGATGCTGAAATCCAACAGATTGCCATCAATAACCATGAGAGAACTACCTGGAGCCTGATCAATGAATATCTAAGAACACTCAAGAAACCTAGTTGGATGGAAACTCATGAGTTTAGAAAACTTAGAAAGAAGGAAAAACACTACTGTCTTTAAGATGACTTTGTATTTAAGCATGTGAAGCCTGAACTTACACCAAGAAGAGTTGTCACCACTCCACAAGAACACCTGAGCATCATGACTAGTGTACACCAAGGAGAGCCAGGAGGACATAAAGGACAAGAAGCTACCTACAATACAACAGCACAGAGGTACCACTGGGAGAATATGTACTATGATATCCAACACTTTGTTGAGTCATGCATAGCCTGCTAGAAGAGATCCTCTAAGCGTTATTAAGAACCACTGCATTCCATTAATACAATCTGCATATGGCAAAAGGTTGGTATTGGTCTTGTCCACATGCCAACAGCTGGATCAAAGAAATACTTGATTGTTGTTAGAGATGACCTTAGTGGATGGGCAGAAGCCCAAGCCTTGCCCAACAACAAGAGCCATAGTATATGGAGATTCATACTTGAAAACATTATTGGCAGATTTGGCTGCATCCAGCAGTTTATTGCTGATGGAGGAGAGATGACATTCCAAATGATTCAAGAGTTATGCTCAAGGTACAGGATACGCATTGCTTTTACTACAACTTACCACCCTCAAGTCAACAGATTGGTAGAGAGAGGACATGAACCATTGGTGAACTCTCTTGTCAAGACCTGTGAGAATAACACAACACTGTGGCCACAGCAATTGCATCTTGCACTCTGGGAAGATAGAGTTACTACCTAGAGAACCACTAGATTATTGCCATTCAAGCTACTTTATGGACATGACTGCATACTACCAGTGGAGTTAAACACAGTCACTTGGAACTCATTGAATTGGAGATCCAATATGCAAACTGAAGACCTCCTTGCAACTTGCATACAGCAACTTGATCACTATGACTTGAATATTGACAGAGCTGCTGATCAACTTAAGGATACACAACTGAAGAACAAAGTGCCCTTTCACATGTCACACTCAACAAGACCAAACCACTATCACTAGGAGACCCAGTATTACTCTATGACTCCACCTAGGACAAACAATGGAGTTGGAAGTTTGACAACAAATGGACTGGCCCCTACCTTATTACCAAGGTGATTGGAAATGGAAGCTATTACACATCTGAGCTTGACAACACCCACTTGAGAGCACCTGTTGCAGGAAGCCATAATAAGTTATTTAAGCATAGGAATTTTGCACATCAAGATTAGTTTGCTTTGACCCAGGCTCAAAGCTGAGAGGGGGGTGTATGTAGTGGGGTCACAGTGACACCCACTGACAGATGTGCTCATTCCTATATTTTCTACTTCCCTATTTCTCTACTACCCTTAGTTAGTTTTATCCCAGTTGTCCTACTTAATCAGTAGTATCCCATAAGCCAACTGACTATCACAGCTGCTTACCTTATTGCATAAGTTATCCCTCAATTTATGAAAGATTACTAGCTATAAGTGCTTTTATATTACCTAAGCACCTGTGCCAGTACCCATGACACATGACCAATTTGTGTCACCATCCTTACCAATTTCATACCATACATGGTGTCTCTATGTTGCACAGGTTTCACACTACTGATTCCTGATTGGTTGGATATGCTGTGCCTATTGGAACCTTCTGGCACATACTTAGTACATTCTTGGGTCATTCTGATGTCATTAAGATTTCTATTGATATCCATAACCTTCTGGAACACTATGATTAGTAATCACTTAGCCAGTAAGAAAAGTATATAAGGGAGGCTATTGCTTAACAACAAATCAGACATATCAATAACTGTTATGGCAAGATCTATGATCCATGATCAGAAATTTTCCTATGATTTTTGGGTGGAATCAGTTCCCTCAGCTGTTTACCTTAAAGATAAGAGTTATAACAGAATACTTTGTAATTCTACTCCATTTGAAGCATGGTATGGAAACAGACCAGGTGCAGAGCATCTAACAATATTTGGGTACACAGCATATGCCAATAAACTGCCCAGAAATCAGACAAAATTTGTGCTAAAAAGTGTAAAATGCATATTTTTGGGCCACTGCAATGAGTGAAGGGCATACAGAGTCTTCAATACCAAAGCAAAGAAGCTGATCAAGTCTAGGGATGTCAGATGATGAAGAAATTTGATCTCAAGTCCACCAATAGTCAGGATTGAATCAGAGCAAAACAATGAAATCTTTTTCATTCCAGATAACCCTACAACAATGGTTCAGCCTGAATCAGTGCCCTGGAATATCTCAGAAGTGATCACTCCAGTATCAAATGCAGGGAGATTAAATCAGACAAGAAATAGCCCAGATTACTATATCAATCATGGTACAATCTTAGCCTATGCCTACTCAGTCATATTGATGAGCCCCTGACTGTAAAAGGGGCTCTAAATAGCCCTCAGACAAATTTTTGGAGATCTGCAATGACAGAGGAATATCAGGCCCTGATGGAAGATCAAGTATGGGACTTAGTCAAGGTACCAATCAACCAAAAGTCAATTGGATGCTGAAGAGTCTGTAAGACATAATACAAGGCCTATGGTACAATTGAAAGGTACAAAGCAGGACTTGTGGCTAAAGGATAATTTTGTACATAAGGACTTGACTATACTAAGACCATTGCACCAGTAGCCAAGTTTGATTCCATCAGATAAATATTGGGTATTGCAGCCAAACAAAAGTTTTTTTATACATCAAATGAATGTAGAATCTGCATTTTGAATGAAGAACTTGCTGAAGATGTGTATATGGACCAGCCTGATAGAATTTGACCAAGTTCATCCCATTTAGTCTGCAAGCTTAAAAAATCTTCATCTGGTCTCAAACAATTGCCAAGAGCCTGGAATTGCAAGATAGATTCTTATTGGAATCTTTGAGTTTCAAGTAGAGTAATGCTGACTATAGTATATACTATAAGCCAGATAGAGCAAATCCAGCTCTGTTAGCTCTATATGTGGATGATTTTATTGTAACTGCCAATAACCTCAAAACATTGGAAGATACTAAATCCTGCCTATCCAAAGAGTTCAAGATGTCCAATCTTAGAGAACTCAGTTGCTACTTAGGGATAAAGTTCTCCCTATACAGAAGCACCCAGAACATCACCCTAAGTCAATTCAAGTATATTCAAGATATACTGAAGAAGTACCAAATGGAAGACTGTCAACCGGTAGCTACCCTAATGGGGACAAACCTCAGCTTGGTTGAAACTCAACCAAATCAAGAGAGCTTGGTGCCATCTGAAAGCCTTGACTTTCCTAATCAACTGAAGGCTGGCAGTCTTATGTATATAATGCCTGGAGCACATCCAAATACCTCATATTCAGTGGGAGTTGTCAGCCAGCATATTCAGAACTATGGATCTGATCATATTACAGTAGTTAAACAGATTTGTAGTTACCTAAAAAGAGCTGCAGATATCTGCTTAAGATACACTTATAAGGATCCAGAAAGGATCTAGTGCAATACCCTGATGCTGATTGGGAACATAATCTGGAAGATAGAAGCTCTACCACATCACACACTATTCTTTATTGTCAAGGAGTAATCTCATAGAATTCAAGCAAGCAACCAACTGTAGAACTTTTCACCACAGAGGCAGTGTATAAGGCAGACTGTGGAGCTACAAAAGAAGCAATGTGGCTAAGGAAGCTCTTCAAAGATTTAGGCCTATGTCAAAAATTGCCCAATACCTTATTTCAAGAAAATCAAGGAAGTATATAATTAGGTATAAGTCCAACTTTTCATGCTAAAACCAAGCACATGGATATTAAATATCATTTTATACATGAAGCTATCAAGAATAACTTAGTTGGCCTAGTTTATTGTTCTACAGATGAAATGATTGCAGACATATTTACCAAACCATCAGCTAGAGAGAAGCTTGAATATCTTAGGTTAAAATTAGGACTAGTTAGTATGAACATTTAGCTAGGTAGGAGTGTTGTAAAGATCTGGAATTTCATCTAAGTATTCACCTAACTTAGTCCCTTATGTGAATACCATCAAATCCTAGAGAATACTGTCCAAACTCCTTGTTGGGATTTACCAAGAATAATTGCACCAAAATATCAAATACCCAGACAAGAAGGACTTGATAAGTTATCCAAACAGCCCCAAACTTTGCACACCTGCTCTTAGGGCCTTCCTAAGCCTATCCTATATGTTTGTTATGCCAATATCATGTAAAAGTGTAAATGCTACACTTACATTCAATATATCATTAGGTGAAATCCACATAATCTACTTGTCCTCTCAAGCACTTCCAATATCTCCAAGACTCTTACAACAGGTTTTGAGCCCAAAGGTCTAGCACCTCAGCTCCCAGTCTTTGCAATAAGTCCTTGCAATATTCAAGTGCATTTTCTTGAGCACTTCTCTTGAAAAAGTGCTGCAACCTCTTGGTGAGCCTATTAATGTTCCAAAATTCCACTGAAGGCATTGTAGTAGTCTTTCAAGTTCTTGACATTGTAGCCTTGTCTGTCTGCAGGATCTCCACTCTGTCAACAATGGATGATGTGGAGGCTGTGGTTGACAAACTATCTCTCTCTGCAAACTCATCTACCTTGCTGGAGTGTAGCTCAAATGCCTGCACTTCCAACTCTGTGAAAACAGCTGTTTTATTGTTGGTAATTCTTCTTGGCTATGATGGGTTTCCGTCTGCTCCAGGCTTGCAGCATAAATTGGCAAGAACTGCAGTTTTTTTGCATGCTTCCCTGTCTCAGGCCTGGGTAGACATTTTCCCTTTATCTTTTCCTTTATCACTGCCAGGTCTTTCAAGGCTACTTTGTCTGAGTTTTTCTTTTAATGAACAACATTTTCTCCTTGATAAATTCTGCTCTGACACTTCTGTTTTGGCCTGCTTGTCCCTTGCTGGCACTCTTTGGGCAACCTGACATTTCTTGACTGCTTGTCTTGAGCTCTTGGCTATAGTTGTGATGGGCTCCTGAGAAAGCTGCTGGTTTCATCAATGCCAGGTCCTTCACTACTACTTTGACTGAGTGCTTCTTGAGTGGTACTATGCTTTTACCTTGATAAATGTTGTGCTGGTGCATTTGTGTCTGCCTGCTTGTCCCTTATTGGCACACTTTCAGCTACCTGATGCCTTATTGATGCTTGTTTGGAGCTTAGGCCCTGCTTGTAATGGGCTCTTGAGGAAGCTGCTGGTTTTTAGCCATGGCACCCTTGTTCTTCTGCCTCTGATAATTTCTGCTATTCTTAAGATACTTTCTTAGCATACCAATGCTAGCCCAAAATCTGTTTGCCTGTGTGAATCCAGGATAATGCTCATAGAACAGATCAAGTGTATTCTGCTTGGCCTGGAGTTCCTGATGGTCCCATGGTATGCTGACCCTAAGGTGATGGTGTGCTAGACTTCTGACAGCCTCTTGAATATTAGCCCACTCTTCATTATTGCACTCAACAGCTTCTCAGATCTTCAATGTCTTTTGATTTTTAGGTTTTGGTATAAGTACCACTTTGTCTCCCTCCCATGCTGTGATAGGTTTTTCTATGGGCTTTATCTTTGGGCTCTGTTGTTATGCTTCAAAGACTGTATGGTGTTCAGCTGTTATTACATCAGGAAATGGCTCAATTCTTGGCTGTGACATTGAGCTGCTTGAGTTCCTTCTTTGCAGCAAAGATACTGCTTTTTCTACCTGGGACATTGATTGATCTAAACATATTATCCACTCATCCTGTTCCTTGACTATTTCCTGATTTCTCTGGGCCATTGCATCTATCCTATCAGCCACTGCACCTAATTGACTCATTAATGCTTTGGTATGAGCTGACTACATACTTGCTAATATGGGTGGGGGTGATGTTATGACAGCCACTTGCTGGTCTACAATTACAGGTATTGCATTTGCTACACTCTCTTCTACTTGTGCATAATGATCAGCTTGCAGCTCTGTAGAGGATTTCAATTGCCTACCTGACTGAAAGCCTGAGGAGTCTGCATTATTACCTTCAATGGGCACACTATCAACATGGCCTTTTTTGGATGTAACCCCACTTGTTGCACTGAATGTCAACGCAAGCTGCTGTCCAGCTGTTCTTCTGCTGCCATCAGTGGTGAGGCTTGGTTGGGAACCAGATGACTTTGCTTTATTTTGTGGCGGCATTTATATGGAAGTAAGTCAAGTCAAAGGGGAATTAGTGTTACATATATGTGGATATGTGGTGCTACACTTTATTTATAGTGCTTACTATGGCAGGTCATCATTGAATCTTACATTCATATAGGTGCAATATCTCAAATAAAAGACTGTCTTAAATTCATATCAGTATTGACCAAAAAGTGATATAATATTGTTACATTGTTGAAGGTCAAACTGTTTGCCCCATGGACAAGGCTACTTTTAATCAATGGCGTAAGAGAAGTGAAAAAAGACCATGTGGCTATTGTGGCAAGCCTCTCAGTCATGAAGCATGCAGACAGCATAGGAAGTATTACAAGGATCACAGCCAGTGTTTGCCACACAAGTTATATTTGACCATTCATCAGTCACTACTGTATCAACATTATCTTGCCAGCCAGTTGATACTTCTACAATGGCACATAGCCATCATGTAACCTTGTGCAAACTGAGTCAGAAGAGTTTGTGATGCCTTTAGGCTCACCTCAGCCTTCTGAATATGGCTTGCTGAGTGATAGCTCCAACAAAGAAGGCTCATTGATAGGTTGTGGGCCTATCTCCTCTCAAAACAGTACCCTGCATGAGCCCAGTCAAATTCTAATATGCAATGAGACAACACCTGTTGAAACAAATGCCAGGGATGATTCATGGAGCCAAGTGAGCCCAGTAATCCATCAGCTGGAGAATGATGTATTGATGTGGCTAGAGAAGTGGTGTGTTTCCACTAATATCAGTAAAGGGGGCTTTGGGATTTACTACTACTTCTTGCCAAAATCATTCCAGGATGCAACTTACCATGTACATGGTACAAGTGAACAACCATCATGCAGCTGGCAACATATGACCCAGAGACTGTCCTTATTCTATCATGTGTTGATAGTTGCATGGCATTCACATCCAAGAACGCCACCATTGCAACATGTCCAAATTGTCAGGAATCCACTGCCATTGAGGGAAGCATTGTTCACATTCCAGATATATTCCATTAATACCCTGTCAAAAGAAGCTCATGCAGTCCAACAAATATTGCAAAGCTATAAAGTACCACACTCAGTATCAATCAAGCACAAACATATCCAATATATTGGATGACAAGCATTACAAACAGCTAAGAAGCAAGGGCTACTTTAAAGGTATGTACAACCATGCCTTTGACTTAGCACTTGATGGATTCTCATCAGACAAGTACTCTGCCAGCAAATCCTACTTGCCACTGATTCTCATCAACCTGAATCTGCTACCTATCATACAGTATCAGAGCAAAAATCTGATGGTAGCCTCACTGGTATCTAGGCCTAAATCACTGTCCAACCTGTATGGCTACCTGTATCCATTGCTGGATGAGTTTTGTATGCTTTCCAGTGGGATAGCAGTAGATGGCCATCATGTCAAAGCGCATATCATTATCTGCATTGGAGATACCCTAGGCTTCAGCAAGATAACAGTCTTTTCTAGGCATAATGGATGGTGTTGCTGTCAATTGTGCAGTATCCAGGGGATTTACTCAATAGCTAACACACATTATTAATACCCAAACACCAACACCAAGCACATCATCTTCCCACAGAGAGAATTAACAGAAGCTGGCAAGCAATTGCAGCCAAGTTGGCAAGCTATAAGCCATTAACCAGAATATGGAATCAGTTGGAAACTGGAGATACTTGAGATAGAGGGTAGCTGTTGGAGCAAAAGCTTTCCACTGGGAGCAACACATTTGCTTTTCAACAGTAATCCCATACTGATGACCAAGTTGTAAATGGATTGTTTCAAGCTAAATGAGCCCTTCAAGATACCGGAGAAATTTAAAAGAATTGGCAAGATATTACAGAGTTTCTGCTACTCTGGGTATTTCTCATAGGCTCCAATCAATATCCATATGTATATGCAACAATACAAATGCAAAGACTGGATGAACTGGATATGTATTTACTCAAGTGGTGTACTGAAGCCATTCCTACCAAGAGTACATTGGAAGCATTAGGAGTCATATGTTGACATTGTAAGAATATTTATCCAGAAGCAGATCACCAATGACACCTTGACACACCTACAGCTATTGTGCAAGGAGTTTATAATAAGACTTGAGTGGCTATACTACAAACATAAAGCTGAGCATGTAGATCTCTGCCACTACTGTATCCATTCTTGACTCTATCTTGCTTGGTGTGTGGAGAATATTGGGCCTTGCTTCACCTTTTGGGTGCTTCCTATGGAGCAGATGTGTGGGGAGATAGGAAGACAAGTCAAGTTGCTGGTACTACCATATGCCAATCTTATCAAGAATATTACCTTCAAGTTGGTGATGGATGTGATGAGCTGGTACATGGAGGACAGCCAGGAAGAATTGGAAAATACTGAGGATAGATGTGCATATGGAGACACCTATGCCTATGGAATTAAGAAACTAAGCAGCCCTAATGTGAGGGTAATAGTTGAGTAATGCAAAGTTGGGCTGGGTGCAACAAGCAGCTAATTTTTATTAGGAAAGCCTTACCAAAGTATACCAGGTTCCTCTTGGTCACAAGCCAACCTCTACACCATTCAATACAGAATTCACACAAACAAGAGCCAGAGTGCACCCATAAGGGGGACTAGAATCCGGCAGGGAGATGAAATATATTGGCCAAATACCAAAAAGTTCTTGGCGGATATTCAGGAGGTATTCATGGCAGAAGTGGCAGCAACCAAGCATATGTTTGCAAGATGTATATGTTACCAGCAGTACAAAGTATATAGCAACCTTGCAAGTATCACACTAAAAAGCCGTGAAGCTGAGGTAATAGAGGTATGTCAATTACAGCAGGTATGCACATGTGTAGAGGTTAGGAAGCAGGAGACCATAGTTTTTTTTATTCAAACTATATGTGGAATACCCAAGGTAGTAGTGGGCAAGCAAACAAAGAGGGGTGATTCTACAGTGGAATATATGAATTGCACAAGGGGAGGTAGAAAAATGAACTACCATTTGGTAAGTTGGTACAGTAGCATTATATAGAACTAGCTATATGCTGCCATACTGCCATCATAATACCATTAGAGACTCTTGATGAGGCTGTCAAACACCATCAAGTTTTTTGCCATTTAAGGCAATTTGATGTACTGGCCAGTTAGATCCATTTTGAGTAGTTGTAGAGTGCACTAAGACTGCAACAATGCCATGCAACTATTGCCTGAGCACAAATCAAATCCTGTTAAGTTTTATACACTTATTTATCAGTAAAATTAGCTAAACACTATTGTGATACTGTCAAAAGATTGTTAAGAGGGTCATCAATTCCAAGCTGCAGGTATTATAATGGTCTCCAAATGTGATCCTGATGGCTGATCTGGATTGGATCCACCTGTAGGACCAAATTATTCTTCATAGGGGATTAATTTGCTCTAATTTATATTGCAATATCTGACAGATCCTGTTGAAGTTTAAGGCACTTCCGGGGTTTCTGGCTGGAGAACTTTGTACAAGAGGCTTCATGAAACACATCTGCATTGCCTGATAGTTCAAGTATAGCCTATGTAGGCTTTGACTTCATTTGGAAAGTACCCCAATTTGTGGTAGTAGTTTTTTCCTGTTTTTCTTCTTTTTCATTTTCTGCAGATGACCCATGGGATATTCCTTTTGTGGGATGGTTCTGGACATCTTTATGGATGGGACCACAGTGTGTTTGAGCATAGAAGTCCTCATGACAAAATTGGTCCATAATATAGGACTATTTGAGAGTGATATAACCAAAGTTGACATCCTCTTAGATCAAACATAACTCTTGATAGAGCTAGCCAAACTTGATCTAATAAACTGACTTTGAAAGCTAGCTTCATCAGTACTTTGGTATCAGACTCCAATATACCAGCTCTTTAAGTTGCAGAGCTTGGCAGTGACTTGATCAATCACAATTATTATGATCTGATCCAGAGAATCAAGTGTCACCAAGTGTTTTCTCCTACTGTAATAGGCTATATATATATAACAAGTATAAAATATTATGTCATCTTTGGAGTAGCTCTTAGCTAAATACTGGCTGACTGTTGCTTAATTGTGTACTCCAATCAAGCTTGCAATCATTTGCTGCACTTCTTTTCAGCTGGTGGTAGAATTTCCTTGAGTTGATTTTGCTGAGTTTGTACAATACCTTCTCCCACTGTTTTGAGACTTATACAGAGTGAAAGCACATCTAACAGCTTCATACTTAGCTCCTGGTACATTGGTTTCAGTATCAAATCTCTTGATACAATTATAGCATTCTTCCAATGGATTTTGTGCTATGATGGTACTCTGGGTGAATATAAATGTATTATATATCAATAGGATCCTAAAAATTGATGGACCTTGTTTCTGAGATCTTCTTCCATCAATAGGTGGTCCAAAATGGTGGTCAACTGCTCCAGTATCTGTATTCATCACCCTTATTTGGAGCAGCAACAACTGGTAAGATCTTCCTCCAGCAATCATTCAATAATGATCTATTTTTTTTCTTGCAATTCAAGGTAACATTATACCCAAAAGCTCATCTAACAGTCAACTGAGGTCATTTGAATACATATAGCAATATATCTCACTATAGATCTGGACCCACAATTGCTGGAATAATGCAATTTGCTTGGTAGTGGTAGAGCACTCAATGTCATACATTTCTTGACATATTCAAATGCTAGCTTGATAGACTTTCCTTCATAACTAGCTTGAGTAGTTGCTGAATGAGTCTTTCAAGGCAAGGCCTTCTTCTCCGCAGCAATTTCCTTGTGAGCATAGCCCTTTTAGCAGCAGGAGTCATCTTCAACTTTAGCAGAGCAATATTGTGAAAAGTCTTTCTCCAGACAAGCAGAAAAGTATCCAAGGCAAAGTAGACACCTAGAGGATAGCAAGCTTAGGGCTCAAAACCTGTTGCAATATTCTGAGGAGTATTGGAAGATGAGTTACATGTTATTCACTGGTAGATTTATTGATCAAAAGTATGGTGTTTATACTTTTGGTAAAATAGAGCAAGGAAATGTGTAAATTTGTTAAAGAAGGTCCCAAGAATATATGTGCAAAGTCTAAGGGCTTTTGGACAACATTGTGAAAGATCATAATCTGGGTACCTGATAATTTGGTGAAAATACTCAAAGTAAATCCCAGCAAGAAATATTATCAGGACAGAATGGTAATCAAAGAATAAGATCTATGTAACTAAGTTAGCATGAATATTTAGGTGACAACTTTACAATTACAACTAGGACCACCTTAATGCTATGCAAACCTCATGGAAAAACCACAAAATACCGTCAAATTTACTACTATATTTGGCAGATAAAGCAGCAAAACACTGTTGCAATCCCACCAGAACATTGTGAAGAGGGTCAAGAATAATAAGCCACCAGCATTGTGAGATCCTGGTGGCTGATCTGGATTGGATCCACACAGGACCAAATAATTTTTCATATGGTGTTGTGGGCTTCCAAAAGGCTAACTCTAATAGTGACCATAAAATCACTGGGTCGCAAGCTTGATATCTGACCATTGATCTAATAGATTCCAATAAAAGGTTAGAAACAGGGGTGCCAAGCTCTTGGGCTGTTGGTTTGCCACTTGATCTGTTGTTGATCACAGTGAGAGCTTGATAATGGTTTGGAGTATTTAGCAAAAAGTGTGGACTTTGCCAACAGCTTGCAACAACACACACATAAATGTACTACTTTGTTGTTTCAGTTTTGTAAGAGTCATGGAGATATTGACAGTGATTTGCATTTGATAAGTCATCAAGTGAAACTACTTAGTGTACTTGTTCTCCAAAAGTAGTATTTAGACTTTTACATGGTATTGGAGAAACAGACAAGTAGAATGTGCTTAGGAAGATCCCAAGAGCATGAGTGGAAAGTTTAGGGCTGTTTGGACAACTTTGAGAAGCATCATGTTTGGGTGCCCAATATTTGGGTGATGATATTCCAAGTAAATCCCAACAAGGAATTTGGTCAGAGTTCACTACTATTTGCAGGTAATGATCTAAGTAACTAAGTTGGGTGAATATTTAGGTGCAATCACAAGATTTCCAACATATGGGAGGGAAACCTTGGACATTTGGAGATGAACATTTTAAGCTACCAATTCATAGCAAGCCACATTTTAGCAGCAAATTTGCAATCCACATGAGTCTCTCCAGCCACAATCCATAATACTCAAACCACCAGCAGCAGAAAACCCTGTTTTTACTGCACAAAGATCGGTGCACCCATTGATATCAGAGTATAAGGTGGCCCTCATATGATTCCAGGACATCCGACAACATGGAGCCTGGTCCCACCTATCAACCAACCAGTGACCCACTTTAAAGGCCGTGTTCTTGGCAGGACCATTGGATGAGGTATTCCCCCTTGAATTATGCTTCTTCCTTGAGATTGTTGCGGATCAACCTGACCTCCAATCACTCCCGAGGTGACAATTCACTGGCAAATATCGCGTAAAATGCGCCTCCCGCGGGAGCAATCTCCATGCTCCCATATCCCTTGGTATGTGACCGGGCCTTCCTAGCAGTGGAGTGGGGGGGGGATTCGTGTGGAGGATGGGTCATCCTCGAGACATGCGGAGGGAAAGATGGAATGGAGATAGCGGTACCCAGGTGTTGGAAGCGACCATCTACGGGGGATACGCCGATCGTGCGACATGACTTCGAATGCTTTATTTTAGATATGACGAGACCCCCTCCTCGTACGAGAAACCCCCGGGTTCGGGGTGGCTCCGTGGGGAGAGAGGGAGGTTCAAGATGGAATGACGATGAAAAATGATCTCTACGGTAAGTGGAAAGTGGGGGAAGGGGTGAGGGAGAGGGAGAGGGAGAGGGAGAGGGAGGGGAAGCACTTATTTGGCAGCGGTGTAGTTCCAGCCGGAGAGGGGAGGAGTGTCGGTGAGAGTGCGAAGCTTCTTGGGGAAGGTGACGTGCTTGTCCTTCATCTGGGCCTGTCTGAACAGACGCTCGTTGGTGCGTTCAAGCTCTAGGTTGGCCGCCCTCATGGCGTTGTACTTGGCCTCCAACTCGGCTTGACGTGTGAGGTGCTGCTTCTTCTCCAACAACTTCCAGGCCAGTTCGATGATCTCCTGGCGGTGTTGCTCCTCCTCGTCAAGGGTGGCGGTCTTGCGTGGCGTAGACTCGAAGAGCACCTTCTTGATGAGCTCGTTACGGGAATCCCCACCGATGGAGGTGTCTCTCTTGGCGCCGGGGGCTGCGGCGGCTGGGGGAGCGGCACGGAGGAGTATTCCACGTCTGGCGGTGGATATGGCGGGAAGCGAGAAGCGTGCGAGGGACATGCTGAGGTTTCGGTGGAGAGGGGGGAGACGGTAGTCCGACCACACTATCTACCGTAAGGGAAGAAATTTTTTCGGGATCCTGGGATGCGAGGGATTTGGATCACACAGTTGGATTAAACAAAGCAAACATCTATGCGGGATTCGGGAGGATCGTTCGGATTGATTGGGTGGGATCGAGTGGTCGCCGGGTGGAGTGAGAATACGAAATACGCTGGTGCGGCGGGGTTGCTGGGACCCACTCCTTTTGAAAGTCCTTCTTCCACCCAGAGTGTCAGTGGATTTCGTCCCCACCTTACCAGTCAACAACACTAGGCTTGAAAGCACCCGTACCCAACATGTCGATGCGTGGACTCACCGTGTTCATCGCGGACCTTCGAAAATGTACGCAAGTAGGTGCGGTTCGTCCCGGCAGCTCCAGTGGGCTGATGGTTTTTGCTTCCTGTAGGCCGTGCGAGAGAACTAGAAGAGAAGCGAATCAACAAAGAGATGGCCAACATCCGTACGAAGTTTCGAGGTGAGTGTAACCCTTCTGGACCCGGAGGATTGTGGTGAACGGAATAGTGAACTGACCTCCCGGACCTTTTCGCCAGACGGAAACTTGAACGGCTACCAGAAAAAGAAGTACGTCTGCAAGCTGCTCTACATGTACATCCTCGGTTGGGACATCGACTTCGGTCACACCGAGGCGGTGAACCTGATGTGCAGCAGTAAATACAGCGAGAAACAGATTGTAAGTTGCCGCAGCCCACCTTTCCCTCCCTTACCCCCGTTACTGAATTGGCCCTCGTGGTCACGACCTAGGGTTATCTCGCCATCACCTTGCTTCTCACCGAGAACAGCGACCTGGCAAGATTGGTGGTGAACACCTTGAGGAAGGATCTGGAGGATCTGAACGAGATCTACAACTGCCTAGGGCTGCACG
The DNA here is from genome assembly GCA_002104905.1 of Basidiobolus meristosporus CBS 931.73. NCBI lineage: Eukaryota > Fungi > Basidiobolomycota > Basidiobolomycetes > Basidiobolales > Basidiobolaceae > Basidiobolus > Basidiobolus meristosporus. Next base: position 122,370 of record MCFE01000096.1, read on the forward strand.
CCATCGCCAACATCGGCGGTCGAGAGATGGCGGAATCTCTGGCCGGGGATGTGCAACGTCTGCTGGTGTCGAGGTAGGGTGTGTTCTGTGGCTGGGACACTTTTCTGTCCAAGGTATTGACGATTCTCTAGAAATACCAAGAGCTTTGTCAAGAAGAAGGCGGCCCTTTGTCTGCTACGTCTGTTCCGCAAGCACCCTGACGTCCTGCCGGCCACCGATTGGGCCGACCATATCCTCAGCATCATGGATTATCCTGACCTGGTAAGCAGCGACCCCCAGCCCACCCCTCTCCCCTCCTTCGACTGACTTGCTCCCAGGGCGTCACCCTCTCATTGACCAGTTTGATCACTGCCTTGGCGCAACAATTCCCTGAAGCCTATCAGGGATGCGTGGAAAAGGCCATCCATATACTTTACAAGGTACGTTCTGCCGAGCCCACCGGACTGCCCCCTCCCCCACTAACCGCTGTGGCCCAGTAGATCATCGTCAAGAGAGAGTACAGCCTCGAGTACGTCTACTACAAGGTGCCCATCCCTTGGCTCCAGGTCAAGCTACTCCGACTTCTTCAATACTACGCACCACCAGGTATTCCTTCGCCAGCAACGACTCGTGCGGACCCACCCCCCCCCACTGACTGACTTCCCTTGACAGAGCAACCGGACCTGCGCAACCAGCTCAGCGGCATCCTCCAGTCGATCATCAACAACGCCCACGACGTGCCCAAGAACATCCAACACGCCAACGCGCAGAACGCCATCCTCTTCGAGGCGATCAACCTCGCCATCAACCTTGACATCGAGTCGGACATCGTCACCCAGGCGGCCTCCCTCCTGTGCCGGTTCATCTCCTCCAAGGAAACCAACACCCGGTACCTGGGGCTGGAGACCATGGCCCATCTGGCCTCGTATTCGGACTCGCTGGACGCGATCAAGAAGCACCAGGATATCATCATCCTCTCCCTCCGAGACAAAGACATCAGCGTGCGGAGACGGGCGCTGGACCTTCTGTACGCCATGTGCGACGTGACGAACGCCAAGACGATCGTGGGGGAGCTGCTGAGATACCTCCAGGTGGCGGACTACACCCTGCGAGAGGAGATGGCCCTCAAGATCGCCATCCTGACCGAGAAGTTCGCCGCGGACTACGAGTGGTACGTCGACACGATGCTCCAGCTCATCAGCTCCGCCGGGGACCATATCAGCGACGAGGTGTGGTACCGAGTGGTGCAGATCATCACGAACAACGAGAATCTGCAGGAGTATGCGGTGCGCAGCATCCTCCACACCCTGAACCAGGTCAACTGCCACGAGAACGCCCTGAGAATCGGGGGCTACGTCCTGGGCGAGTTCGGGCATCTGGTGGCGAACGAGGGTGGCTGCAGCCCGATCGAGCAGTTCCGCACCCTCCACTCCAAGTTCAACATGTGCTCGGCCTCCACCCGGGCCTTGCTGCTCTCCACCTACCTGAAGTTCGTCAACCTCTTCCCGGAGATCAAGGAGGAGGTCCTCGGGGTGTTCTACCAGTACCGGCATGTGCTCGACGTGGAGCTGCAGCAACGGGCCTGCGAGTACCTCGTCCTGGCGAACTTCCCCGACGAGGAGTTGATCCAGACGGTGTGCGAGGAGATGCCGCCGTTCCAAGAGCGCGAGTCGGCGCTCATGTCGCGGCTGCAGAAGAAGGTGGGCGAGACCGAAGACAAGCGCACCTGGAGCATCGCCGGCAAGGACACGGTCCGAGAGAAGAAGTTCGGCGAACTCAATGGCGCCACCAACGGACAGCAGGATCTGCTAGACCTGTTCGACAACGCGCCCTTGCAGGGGGCCGGATCCGTCGTTGGGCCAGCCGGGGAGGTCACCGTCGACGCAGACTACGAGAACAAGTATCGCACGTTGATCTATACCTCCGAGGGGGTCCTGTACGAGGATGCCGAGGTCCAGATTGGCATCAAGTCCGAATACCACGGCCACCTGGGACGCATCGCCATCTTCCTGGGCAACAAGAGCGCCACCCACTTCACCCAGCTCAAGGTGAACGTGGACTCCATCGCCGGACTCAGCGTGGAGACCACGCAACAGGCCCCGGACTCCCTTGCCCCATACGCCCAGGCCCAGCAACTGTTGAGCGTGGAATGTCAAAACCTGTTCCAGGAGTCGGTGGGGCTGCAGCTCGCCTACCAGGGAAGCGCCATGCGTGCCCTGGAGCTCAAGCTGCCCATCGTCCTCAACAAATTCCTCGAGCCGGTGCAGATGACCGGGCCGGACTTCTTCGTCCGATGGAAGCAGATCGGCGGCCCGCCCAAGGAATCCCAGGTGGTGTTCGCCTCGAAGGAACCCATCGACATAGAGAAGGTCAAGAGGATCGCACATGGCTGCCAGTTCGGATTGCTGGATGGCGTGGATCCCAATGCCAACAACCTGGTGGGCGTCAGCGTCTTCAACACTTCCCAGGCAGGGAAGGTTGGTTGTCTCCTTCGCTTGGAGCCAAGCCTCGAACAACAGGTAAGCTCAGGCCAACCCCGTCGCTCCACCACCCCCATCCTAACTAACCCATTCTCTTTCCCTCTCCCTCTCCCTTTCCCTCCACCCTCCCCTTCCCCTCTAGATGTACCGACTGACCATCCGCACCACGAACGACCTAGTGACCTCGCAGCTCCGGGCCAACCTGCAGACCCTACTAGAATCTTAAACCATCTCATTGCTCTTGATTACTCTATATATATAACCTGCACCCACATCCAAAACTCACTCGCGCTTCCAGTAATTCCAGATCTAATAAAATCTCTGCCAACGAACCACGCTCGCCTGATGCTGTACATGAAGGGGGTTTATTGGTTGCCTCATGGTTGAGGTTGAGGTTGGGGTTGTGTTTGTGGTGGGGAAGCATACGATACGAATCGGGGGGAGGGTAGATTAGTAAGATATAGTATTCGGGGAAGGGTGAGGGAAGAGTGGGATGAAGACTGCGTAAATGAATGATTTGCGGCAATTCCTGGATCTATTGTCTATCACGGGGGAGGGGACGTAAGGAATGGTGGTGCGGGCAATCTAGGATCTTCTGGTCTTCTTGCTAGTCTTCTTCTTGCCGCTACCGCTGACCGCGGCCGCCTCCTCCTGGGCCAACTTGGTGGCGAGTCCCGAGGTCATCTTGCGCTTCTTGCCGTCCTTGCTCTTGACGCTGACCACGGTGGATCCCTTGTTCTTGGAGATCTGGCCGTGGGCGGCCTCCCAGTCCGCTTCATCGCCCTCGATGGCATATCTGTGGAGAGAAGGGTTAGATTCATCCAGACCACGCAAATCCCTACATGATGTACTTACTTCTCAAGGTCGAGCGTACCGATCAACTCCTTCTGCTTCTCACGAAGCTGGTTGATCACCTCGTTACCCGCCTCACCGATGTCCTGATCCAACGACTCTTGGACGGGGTCCCAGGCCTCCTCGTCATCCACCTTTTTGGCGGACTTGTTGACCGACTTGGACTTGGCCTGCATCAGGCTGGGGATGCTGCTCACCTCGCTCTCGATCTCCTGGGTCTTCAGCTCACGGAAACACCCGGTGACCTTGCGGATGATCTTGGTGAAGAGGGCGAGGATCTGGCTGGAGGGGAGGTTCATCTCCTTCTCGACGTCGTCGACCGACTTCCTTTGCAGCCCGATGGCGAGGAGAATGGCGCTCTGGACTCCGGAGAGCTTGACGTCCTCGCTCAGCTTGTTGGTGAAATACAAGTTGGCGATGGCTGGCAACAGATCCAAGATGACGTGGTAGTCCAGCATGTTGTTGGCGTAGGACTCTAAACGCTTGATGTCGTACGGGCTGAATTGAGCGGAGAGCTCTTGGTAGGTGATCTTCTTGGCATCGTTCTCCTTGGTGGTGCCAGCGTGGGCGGCCTCCATGATGCTGAGCGAGAGGACGCCCGAGAAGGATCTGAATTGGTAGGACAGCAACGACAGGAATCGCTTGTGGAAGTCTCGGGTGAAGGCGTCGAGCCATTCGGGAGAGCAGGAGGTGGCCAAGTCGTCACTCTTGAGCGCCCTCAACATCACGTTGGTGTGCTCGCCAGTGAGGTCGTTGGGCGTTTGTCTCAGATAGACTGGCACGAAGTCCGCACGCTTCCAGAATCGGTGTAGGTTCTGGGTGAGGCCGTAGGAGACACCGATGTAGTGCAGTCTTTGGGGACGCTTCTCGGAAAGCTTCAACAGCAAGGGGGGCATCTTGCGTGGATCACGAACCTTGATCTCGTCGCTGTGGATGTTGCCCTTCTCCAGCTCCACCTTGGTGACTCGAGGCATGTTCTCCCAGTCGGCGGGGCTCTCCTCCTCGGTCAGGCTGTAGCACTCGCCCTGGTAGAATGAGATGAGCTGCTCGAGGGCGCGGGTGCCGTATCCCATCTTGGCGTAATCTGGATGGGTGGCGATACGAACGACACGGGCTCCGGACAAGCTTCCGAAATCGTCATCCTGGAACTGCTGGGAAACGAGCCATGGGATCAAATCACCGCCGCCGCGATGGCCGCGGCTCAAGCTGTTCAGAATGGTTTGCTTGGAGATCTCACCCTCGAGACAGACCTGGATGACACACAATGGGTCGGGCAGGGTGTTGTCCCCTTCCTTGACGGGGGGAAGGAGGACGAAGAGATGATGTGCTGGGGCATCGGACATCAGCTGAAGGTCGTTGGGAGAATTCTTGTAGTGGGAGGCTACGTACAGAGCCATCATTCTTTGCAGGAAAGTCTCGGACACGGGATGGTAAGAGAAAAGGGTGTCTCGGTTGACGTAGAAGAGCTCGCACTCCGAAGGGTGGGGGCAGCCCTGGATGTTCTTGGAAACGATGGTGGCGTCCAAGCACAAGAGCTTGTTCATCCACTTCTCGATGGGGTCGTTGGGAGCATAACGGATAGGCTCCTCCAACTTGATTTCCCGAAGAACGCGGGCTCCGCTGCTGGCTCCAGCCTCGCCCTCCTTCTTTGGCTTGCCGTCTCTGGAGGCCGTGGCACCCTCGTCCAGATTGTTCTTACCGGTCAATCCGCGGCTTTGCTCGCGGAGTTGCTGGATAAGCTTGAGAGAGAGGGATCTTCCGGTACCCTCATAACCATTGATGGTGGAGGCCATGAACACAAGGAAGGGACCCATGAGCTTCTTCACCAAAGGAAGGGGAATGGCAGCTGCCTCATCGATGACGAGAAGCTCAGCTTGGCCGAGGGTGTGAGCATCCTGGGGCTGGATGTACTGGATGGTTTGGCGGTGTTGGCGGAAGATGTTGACGCGGACAATGGCTTTGTTGAAGTCGGGGTTGGTGGACTGGACGATGTCGTAGTCCAGATGCTCCTCATAGCCCAGCGAGTCGAAGCCCTTGAAAATAAACTCGAACAAGGTCTTTAAATTCTCGGGACTGGGGGAGGTGATGAAGATGTTCGAGTATCCATAAGCCACGGCAGCTGCGACAGCAATACCCAAGGCGGCGGATTTACCACGACCACGAGAAGCGGTCAGGGTGACGGTGCTGCGAAGGGTCTTCTCAGAGATGGCCTCGACGAAGGTCAAGATGGCCTTGGCCTGGTCCAAGGTTTTGGCGTTGGAGACCAAGGAGCCCACAGGCTGGGTGTCGGCCAAGGATTCTTTGAGATCCTTCAGCTCGGAGGCTCTCTCGGAGTCCTCGGAGCTGCTGTTGGGAGGCAAAGGCTTGACGTTCTTTCCCATGGAGATGGGGAGCACGTTGAGCTCGTCGTCAATGACCAAACAGTTTTGGCAACCGCCCAGAGAAAGAATGAAACGCTCGTTGAAACGAGCAACCACGTCGTCGTGTGCCTCGGTACGATACCTGGAATGGACATCCATGGTCAAAGTATACAGCTGTTTGAGAGATTTCATGGTGCGCAAAAGCAACACAACAACACCACCACCCTCGACAGTCTCGATGGTTCTAGCGAGGAGATTAGGGGTGAGGGCCTCGAAATCCTGGAGAACACACATGCCGTAGGTGTTACCGAGAATCTTTTGTGTCTCCTTGTAGTATGTGTATCTAATGTTGGTCACCGAAATGAAAAGCTCGAAGGGATCTTCGGAGTTGGGCTCTCTGATGCCTCTCTTAATCTCCCTCTTAATCTTGGTCTCGCGCTTCTTACGGTGGCTGCTGAAGCCGAGGTCCTTCTTGTAGCACCAGAGTACCGAAGGTCTGGAGGAGACTTGAGCCTGGGACAACATCCAATGGAGGTTCACCACCTGATCCTTTCCTTTGTCACCGACAACAACAAAGAAGGATCTGTGCTTGTTCTGAACTCCATTCTTAATCAGGGTGTTAATACGCGAGTCAACTACCTTCTTGACCATCTTGCCAGTGGATTCTCAAAAACGCACGAAAGGGTTGAGTGAATCGACTCGACAAACCCACCGCCTATTTCCACCAATTTTTTTCTTTTTTTTTCGAATCATTGAGTGCTTTGAGGACTTGGATTTTTTTCGGAATCCTGAGGCGCGATGGTCGAATGCGGGTTGTGGGTTGCGAGCTGTAAGCTGTGGGCGGTTGAATGCAGATTGTTGTGTCACTTCCATTACTCGCTGATCTCACCCGCAATATGTACCGCGATGGGCTCCAACAAAATCACCTCCATCGACCATAAATCCACGTAATTCCATTTATGCGCGGTTGTTTCTAGCGATTGTTTCCACTTGGTTAGCACGCATCATCTGATTGCCGGGATCCGAGTCGATTTCTTTTTCCACATTATCTGCGCCTCATGAGCATCCTTCGGTATATTGTTTGGCTCCACGCTCCTCTGGATTGATTCAGAAAGATCCCCACCATTTCACACCAGATTCGCAGGTATCCCGTTTGAGGCTCTCTTCACCACCTTGTCCATCCCCCTTACTTATCCTTAACCGTAACTCACTTCCCACCCCAAGGATCCCTTCTAATATGGAACAAAATAACTCCAGCATGCCTGAATTCTGCATCAACAATTGCGGTTTCTATGGGTACATATCACTCTTCTGCCACGATCCGCGTCTGCCATACTAACCCTTCTTGTCCCACATATAGGAGCCCTATATACAACCACATGTGCTCTAAATGCTTTAAACAACTTAACGAAGAAGTCAAGACCGATAGCTCTTTGACTCTCTCGAAGCCCATCACCCCTAGCTTAGTTTCATCGGTAGACCCTCTCCCCGCCACAGCCACTGAGGTAGAGATCACTCATGAAACGCCGAATCCCATTGAGGCTTCAGTCGATGTTGCGCCAGAAATAGCTGAGCCTGTAGAGGAAAGCGTTCCAAGAAAGGTTCAAAATAACAAGGGCAGATGCTTCCTTTGCAAAGCCAAGGTAGGCTAACCTATACCACGCTCTACTTCGAACACCAGCTTAACTCACTCGCCCCCTCCTTTAGATCCCACTCGCCAAACAAACCATCAACAAATGCAGATGCGGTAAGCGATCATTTGACGACTCCCTCTACGCACCAAAACTCACCCAACCCTAACCCTAACCCTGTCTCCGACCCACTTCTAGACTATGTTTACTGTGATTCCCACCGCTACCCCGACAAACATGAGTGCGACTTCGACTTTGCCAGCCAGGATAGAAACATTTTGGCTAAAAACAACCCTAAACTTAACGAGCGACATACAGGTGGTAGAAGCTTCACTCGGCTTGAAGATTAACTAGCGTAGACTAGATAGTATTTAGTATGTACCTCTATCCAATAATTTGTAGAAACGCTCTATCAATATGTTTAACCCTGGCCCCAGCCTTAGCCTAAACCCAAATATATCTTAATTAGACATGATTTGTTGTTGGTTGTAGAGTACAGATAGTTGCATCCACTTTCACACACCTAGACATCCAGGCCTGCTTAATAATACAGAAAACCCATAAATCAGGTTTAATTGGTAATCGATGTTATGCACAGCAACAAGCTAACCTGGCCACCACCACCCTCACCCCAATCGGTGAGAGGATCACCCCATACGTGTGAAATTGGGGGAGGGAATCTATGTTAACAAATGTCAAAATAACCGGAAGTTTAGCTCGAAAGGCATCCTTGTTTTCGTACCATCCACATCAGTCAGCATGCCCTCCGCCGCCGGTAACAACACCACTGCCAACCGCATTGGCCGCACCTTCTACAACACCCTTTTCAGAAGAAACTCCGTCTTCATCTCCGGCATTTTCATCGCAGCATTCGGTTTCCAGGCTGCCTACGATATCGGCTTCGACAGACTTTGGAACAACCTCAACAAAGGAGTAAGTGCCTATCATACCCTGCGGAAGCCTCCTCTCCCACTAACCAACTTGCCCCATTTAGAAACAATGGGAAGACGTCAAGCACAAGTTTGTTCAAGACGCCTAAGTCGCTTTAGCTAGCTAGCACTGTAATTCATCTTTCCTTTACCAGCCCTAAACACACATTATTAAAGAACACTAGCATTAAGCCACACGCTGTTTAACACTTAATTACCACTGCATGTGATCGTTGCTCTCATAAATGAAAATATGCTTGCTGAGTCATCTGTGAATGAATCCCATCCCAAAGCTCGTCAAATAGCCAGAGGGTATGGATTCCAACGAATCAAATGAATCCACATAGCCACCGATTGAAGGGACTATCTTTTAGCCAAGGGTTAGGGTTGGCTACTCAATGGGTGTTAATCCAATCATCATAAAATCCATCTACGTACCAGGTGGCATGGCCTATCATTGGGAAACGACAAGAAAAAATTTGATCCAGGGGCCTTTTCATATTTGCGTAATCGCCCCAACCACCATCGAGTTTCTGCGTCTCCAAACGGGGAGGTATTAACGAAAAAAGCAAGGGAGAAAGGAAAAAAATTACACGGCCGCCCGGCGAAACGAGAACCCCCCCCCTCGAAGTAAAGCAACAGGAAGGTAGTACTGCACACACTGAGATCGAAACTATCAGAGTAGATCCTGGTCACTGCCAACATCTGGTATTAACTCACTCCTTGACGTCATGCGTTAAAGGATCTTTTCCTCATCTGGGTCTTACTTTTCCTTTGTTAAGAGAGTTTTTTTACTTCAAGCTTAACGTCTCAATGCCTAAAGCTAAGTTTCGATCTCGTAAGATTGATGATAAGCGTCCTCTTCCTGTCTACCGTGCCTCCGAGATCCCTGACTTTGATGAGGTAGCAAATACCCAACGAAGTGTACCACAAGTAGAAACTGGTGTAGAGAAGGAGGAGGAGGAGGTAAGCAATACAGATCTATCTTGGATCCATTCCCTGCGGGACTCCATCTTGGCCTCATCTGGTCTGCTACGCCCGATTTTCCAAGAACCCCTTGGTTTTTCTGGTGCAACCGATCTAGCATTCTGTTTGAGTATCCGAGTGACCCTAGCTATTGCCCCCATTGTGAATCCAAGCAACTAACAATATTTTTCGATTCGCTCTAGGAACATCATTTACAAGCGGCCATCTCAGCCTCACAGGCAGCTAGAACGGGAGATGCCGCACCCTTATATATTCCCACGCCCGATGCTTCCAAGCAAATCGGTGGCTATGAACTTTTATACAAAAAAGTGTTCCACCAGCCTAGCACGTTCATTCGATTTTCAGCTAGTGTTGAGGATTCCACCGGGTGTCCATATAACCTAGATGAAATCGATGACGAGTGGCTGGTGAATTTCAACAAGAAGGCCTCGGAAGATAAGAAACTTACGGAAGACCAGTTTGAGAGTGTCATGTACATATTTGAAAGCGCAGCCAACGACAAAGTAAATACCCATTTATTTTGTTAGGAGATCATGTAAATAAATACCTTGTCCTTGGTTTTCTGATTCTAAACATTTTCAAGTACAACTCAGCTATTCCGTCTTACGAAGATATGGTGGCGTTTTCCACGAACAGTCCCTTGGCCTACGCGAACGCACTCGAACAGCCGATGCACCCAGCTGCCTCGGCAATCTACGATCACTGGAAAGAAAGGAGGGTGGCAAACAACGGCCAGTCCATCACACCGGTCTTGAAGGTGACTTGGTTGCTGTGTGAAGGTGTTGCGTATCGATGCACTCATTAACACTGCCGGTTTCTTGTAGGTCAACGAAATCCTCAATGAGTCGGATCCCTATGTTTGTTTCCGCAGAAGAGAGATTAAATCCACTCGGAAGACCCGCCGAACAGACGCGCAGTCTCACGAAAAGCTGTCCAAGCTCCGACATGAGTTGTACATGGTCAAGGAGCTACTTCACGAGGTGTGCTCCAGGGAAAAGATGCGCAAGGAGTCCTTGGTTTTGGAACGCTTGATATTCGACCAGAAATGCCTTGTCCGTGAGCACAGGAGACTTGCCGGCTTCACTAACGAGGTTGAGGAGAGCTATCTGGTGCACAAGGTATGTTGTGTTCGGATATACTTTATGTTGATCCGCCCACTTATCGAGTTCGTTTTAGAAAAAGAGCAAAGAAAAGACGATGCCTCCAAGTGACCCACGGTACGTAATCAATTTCGCCTTCTTCGACTCTTTCTGTTTTCTCCCGGATCCGTCATTTATATTTCAAGTTTAGATCGTTAATATCAAAACCAATTCATTATAGTGCAACGATCACCATTCCTCTTCGTAAAATCAAGGCCATCGAGGGTAATGAGAGCTCAACAAGTCCTAGCCCGAAGCCTAAGAGCTTCTCCAATCAGATCGGGAAGAACCTCAAGCTGGTTGGTGAGTTGCTAAGGCGGAAGGAGGCAGCGAACTCCTGGGTAGACATCACTGAGGTACAGATTCCCATCGCAAGGACGCATCGGCATTCATGTTCTCACCATTTCACCGTAGAGCCCGTTTCAACCACTCGATGGTCTCCAGCCCTCCAGCTACTTCAGGCCAGCGTCTAATCACCATGGTGGACGCTTCCGGTGCCGTTTTGGTCGAGGCGGTCGGATGTTTATCGATCGTAAAAGGCCACGTGTTGCTTCCGGAGACGACGAGAGAGTCTGGCAAAAGTACAAGTACGATGAGGACACCAGTGATCAGGAGTCAGTCAACTACGACGATCTTTATGACAAGTAAGCCCATTTGCCCACGAATTTCGCCCATGATCCCTTACTCACCAATCCATTCTTCTCGGAGTGCAGATTGATTGATTTTCGCGCGGGATTGTACGCCGAATCCATCACCAATCTATCTTCAGGTGCCATTCAACACGGCACTGCTCCATCCTCGCTGAATGGTAATCAGATTAGGCGTGTCAATGGTCTTAAGCTCAATCCATCGAATCTTAAAACGAGTAATATCAGTATAGTAAGAAAGAACAGCTCCTCGAAAGCTGTCAAATCGGCCGAGTTGTCAAATACTAGTGTCCATGGGAATGTGAATGGCGGCAGCTCCAAAATGGGTATTGGGAGCGGTAGCAGTAACGGTCACGGTAACGGGCTTATGTATAACGCGAGGCTGGCAAGTGGGGGACACCCAGGCGAAACTCCGACGTTACCATCATCGTCAAGAGTCAAGATTGATATGGATTCGGTGACTTGAGCAAACCCAACTACTAGATAACCGCGGCTGTTGTGTTTCTTACTGAAGCACCAACCGTACAGCCTGCGGGTGTATCAGGCTCCTCATTATGGCATAGAGCCGGTGTGTCAAACACGTGAAGTTACCAAATCTGCTTGAAGTTTCCCATCGATCAACATTAGTATATATCCGATATGAAAATTCGACTCCTCGGCAAGCACTTACCTCTATTTCATCATCTTCGTCCCGACGCACTTCAACTTATTGGACTCTATTTAGTCTAGTCTAGTCTAAATCCAAACGCATTCCTTTAGTTTCGATTTTTTCCTTGTACACTATACAGTTCTGAATACTTTCAAGAACCTTTTATCATGATTGTTTTTTGTACGCCTTCATCAAAAAAACTATCCTCTATTTACCTACCACCGCTCCATCTCCGTCCATTTGAATTGTAAAATTATCATAAAGAACAGATTCCAAACCTCTGCGCTCCTCGGACGATCAATCTAGACATGTAGTGTTGTAAATCGATTTGTTCTTTGGCATATTCAGTCAACTTAGCTTTACCGGATCCAAAGCGGATGTGCATAGATTGCTGTAGTGTTCATGTATCGTTTGCTTACGAAAGGATGAAACCAGCGTGTCTTATGACTGTGAACCAACCAAAGTAAAGGCCGGATTGAAACCTGCCGACTGTATGGTCAGCTAGGAGTTCACCTTGGAAGTGTGTACTGGTGTTGCCAATAAGCAAAAGGAACTAGCTCTCAATAAGCCGGACTCCTCCATACTTGTTTGCTTGCCCGTCTGCATGCGTTATCAAGGTTTTACTCAAGATTATCCTGGAGAAATTGAGCCTTTAGTATTTGAATTGTTGTATCGTTGTTACTTCAGTAGTATGTATATCTGTACCTTGTATCTGGGAGGACAGTAGTAGACGTCAATGCCGAATAAAAGTGAAGCACCGTAATAACATCACGCAGACTTTCGGGTACCAAGAAAGTCTCTTTCCAGGAGATTAGCACTCTGCGGTGTGGCACAATACCACCCTTCACTCTGAAGGGCAACAGAGAAGCACCGCATGCAGCCACCCAAGAACAAACACCCAGGGGATGTCTGGTATTATTCAAGACCACACTTTTGTGTGCCAACTGGTGACAGAACATAGGGAACTCGTCCAAGCAGAGGCTGTATAGGCTATTTCCGATATACTCTCCAACGGTGAAACGCCTGGACGGTTGCATATCAATACAATTCTTGGTAGTGGAATTCGACCATGTGCGCATACTTGAGGAGGAGGCTAGCTAGAGATATGAGAACCTGCCAGACTGCTCGTTGAGGATACATAGCAAAGAGAAAGAAGGGTACACTTTCAACGGAAGTCCATATTCTATATAATACTTTTTCTTTTTTTGCATATATTTCTATTGAACTCCAAGATAAAGGGAGTTAATCGAGGTTAAATCAGATCTTATTTCAAAGTGAATACAAATCTGAAGTCGTTTAGTACTAAAAAGAGATAGCTTGCTGAATAGACGGAATTGAGCAGCCCTTTCCTATTAGGTATTTGGGTTTGGGTTGAAACGATCATATGAACAACCAGCTCTTTGTCCACACACCCACCCTAACCTTCGATTCAGGTCGTAAGCGGAAAGCCAAAAATCCACATGAATTTGGCGATGATGGCCAGAATAGAGTGTGATGCCAGGGTTGATTAGATGTCACACACTGAGTAGTCTGAATAGCACGAACCGTCCAAATAGTCCAGCCTGATTTTCAATCAACACAGCCGTCACAACCCGCTCCCACGTGACCCTCGATGTTCTTGTTTATCTTAGACCCCGCTTAGACAAGATTCATATGTTGGCGTTCATGATTGGTGACAAATGGTCCTTAAATTCGAGATGGACATAGTGTTCGAGGTGGATTTCCGAATACTATGCTTCGCTGACAGGAGTTGATTGGCTATAATAGACAACAATTGAAGTTCGTGATTGGGAATATCCCATGGGTTGAAATGTTTATGCCATAGTAGCAGCTCGATCAACCCGGAGAATTCGATATTTTCTAGGCGAAGAATGATTGGATTTCCGGGATATTCTCTCGAGCTATTATAAAGTTCAAAATAGAAAGTGGGAAGTTTTAGGTGTATCTTTAGCTCGTCCCTTTACCCGACATTGTAGGCTTGGGACTCGAATATCCACCCTACTTGGTTGATCATATTACACGTTATATTCCCTCAGGATGAAGTACGAGTATGATGAGTCCGGAGTGACTTTTAATTACTTCATCTTATCGGTGGTAGGAATAGCGCTTATCCCCGCCACCATTTCTCTTTTCAGAAAGCCAAAAGGTAAAGTGCCCGTCTCAACCTTGCCAGAACACAACTGGACAATTGAGTGCTAAACTGTTGCGAATAACCCAGCCGCCCGCAAAGATCCCCGCTCATGTCGTTGCGAGCTTTGCGTTAAGAAAGAAGCTGCCTTGAAAGAACGTAAGAAAACCAGTGCCGTAAGCAAGAAGTAAGTATACAGCGTCCCTGGCGGAACGAAAGCCCCATATTCACACCCCTTGTTTCAGGCTTATCTTTGTTGTTCTCGGCTGGGTGTTGTTTGGTTTCCTCGCGTACAAGGCTGCCACCACCAAGATTGAAACCAACATTTGGGATCCCTATGAGATTCTCGGCATCGACTCTGGAGCCACCACCAAACAAATCAAAAAGCATTACAAGAAACTCAGTTTGAAATGGCATCCTGATAAGGTCAGCGCTGAGTTGGCCGAGGAGGCTGAGAGCAAGTTCGTTGAGATCACCAAGGCCTACAAAGTTCTTACCGACGACGAAATCAGAAAGAACTACGAGGAGTTCGGGCATCCTGATGGCCGTCAATCCATGTCCCTTGGTATTGCGCTTCCTTCCTGGCTGGTAGAGTCCGGCAATTCCTTCTTTGTCCTGGCCATTTACGGTGGTTTGTTCGGGGTTCTTCTTCCACTGTATGTTGGCCGCTGGTGGTACAAGTCACTTCGCTACACCAAGGATAAGATTCTCAACCAAACCATGGCGACTTACTTCAGACAGCTGCAGGACGACATATCCCTCCGAGGATTGATCGAGCTTCTTTCTACCAGTGCCGAGTTTAAGGAGGAGGTGACGTTTAAGCCTTCGGATGCCGTGGAGGTTCCCAAGTTGATCAAGTTGATTGAGCAGACCCTTGAGGAGCGTGGCGAGGTATATATGAAGTCCAAGAAGTACACTGCCCCCTACTGCGTTAAAGCCCACACTTTGATCACCGCCCACATCCACCGTGTTCCCGTTGAAGACTCTAGTTTGGCGGCGGATCAAAAGGAAATTATTCAGCGCTCGATTCATTTGGTTCTTGGTATGCTTCAGATTTCCATGGCCCATAGCTGGTTCGAAACCACAGTCCATTGCATGGAGTTGTCTCAGATGCTGGTCCAAGGGCTGCACGTCAGCAGGGCACCCATTTTCCAGCTTCCCTACATCAACGAGGAGATGGCGAGAGCGTTTGCCCAGAAGAAGGTCCGCTCCATCAAGCACCTTATTGATCTGCCCAACGATGAGAGGAAGCTGGTTCTGCGCGAACTGTCTGCCGAGAAGTACGAGAACCTGATGAATGTTGCTATGGACTACCCTTGCATCAACATCGCCAAGGCTTATTTCAAGGTGGTAGGAGACGATGCCATTACTCCCGGAGCCATTGTTACCTGTGTGATCAAATTGAATCTGACATCTGCCCGTCACCAAGCCGAACACCCTGATAAGGTGTGCGTCGACAACGATAACGACGACGAGGAGGGTCATGGCTGCCAATCGGGATGCCATCCCCGCCCCCACTCCGACAAGGAGGAAAACCACGAGGCCATCCGAATCCATTCTCCTTACTTCCCCTTGGATAAGAAGCCTTTCTGGTGGGTTGTTGTGTGTGATCCCCGAGGCAATCGCATCAATCTTCCCATCGACAAGGTTGGAAATTTGTCATTTGACTCCATTAAGACAGTGAAGTTCCAGTTCCAAGCACCACCCCGCCCTGGTGCCTATCCTTTCACTGTATTTGTCAAGAGTGATTCGCAGGTCGGTTCCGACTTGAGACGCAATATCGAGCTCCACGTCCAGGATGCCTCGGTGCTTCCACCCGAGGAAGAGATAGAAGACGAGATCTCGGAGCCTGAGGAGGACTCTATTGCCGGGCAGATGGCCCAGCTCCGCGCACAACAGCAAGGTAAAGGAAACGCCGGCGATGACACATCGGATGAAGAATAAACCATTCCCCCACGACAAATCAAATCTACATTGATGTAATTTATAGTCAATTTGATGAAAGCTTAGAACTGCATCACGAACCGATTCATTGAATTCTTTTATATAAAGTTGGTTGCCATACAAAATGATACACAGTACAATACAATACATTGGATGGGTGATGAGGTGGTTAGTTTAGTGCTGATACAGGGGTATTTACATCGATGGTCGGTGGTCGGTGGTCAGCGGTGGATGACGGATGGTGGCGCTCAGCTGAAATAGGAGGTGCGTCTTGGGTCATTGAAAGAAAGGGTGGTGTTGTGGCTGGGGGAGAATGCAAAGTAGTCAGCGGTGTTGGATGCTGCCATTAGTCCTGAGGTTTTGTTCACGGCCGGTAACTCGCTGGGCATAGAGGCAACTGGGGCTTGCTTACAACTTGGCACACCCATCAGTCTCCACAGAACTGCCTCGTAGCAGAAAACGAACTGGCGAAGCGTTTGCACCATGGACAGACGTTGATCCCGGAACTGGTTGACAATCTCCGCAATCACGTCTTCCTTCATCGTGAGCATTGAGCGCTCCTTGGAGGCCAGCATCTCTAGTACAGTGTCAATGGTGCAAAATGCCCCTGTCCTACCGCATCCAGCACTACAATGGACAATCATTGGGCCTGCGCCATGTGATTGTTGGATGTTGTAGGCGATATCGCGTAGGGCAAGCACCCCGGAGGGATCTGCCGGGATGCCGAAGTCGGGCCACCCGATGAAATGCAGTTGAGACAGGTGGCGGACTTCGTTTGTATGAACGTTGGTCATTTCTAACTCACGCAGCGTCAAAGTGTGGTCCTGCAATGGCTGCGACTCGGAGACTAGCCTCACCTCTATATGATCGCCATATTTGACTGCCGGCGATATGGTAGAGTTGGGCCAGTACCGGTGGCACTTGATACGCCCTGCCTCCTCTTCTTTAGTAAGCATGACAATCACTCGAGAGTTTTGCTCCCACACCATCTCCCAGAAATCAGGGAAGGTGGATGGCATAGGTCCCTGGGTGGCAATGTATCGATTAGAGTTGGTGTCTTTGGCGCCAATGAAGCTAGCATTGATGTAATCAGACTCCGGCTTGTTGGCGTGCTCAAGCTTCACTCTGCTGTGTTCATATGGCCAGATGTTGTTGTACCGGTTCTTAGAACCACGTTCTATGCCTGCCGCTATACTGTAAGGGTTCGACTGGGATACATGGTGTGCTTGAGCAACAAGTAGCGATTGTAGGCGCTTCTGTTCGACCTTGTCGATACGCTGGATTTTCTGTTATTAATGGCGATACTTAAAAATGATGTGTAGTCCAGCAGTTACCTTAAATGCCTGCGATAGTTTATATTTCCCCTCTGAACTATATGCGACATCGGTGAGAAATGGAGGCAGCTCAGTATTGGCGAGTTCTGTTTTTGCTGGGGTGCGAATTGCCACAATCTCGCCAAGCTCGCATGTGACGTCATGATGCGGCCTAATGTTGTTGAAGAAAGGGGTGGCCATGCTGCCGCTAGGTGTAGGGCAGGTTAGAGGGGCAGCCAGGAAGCTAGTTGGCGAGAGCATAGGCTTGTTGATTGGTCTCTTGGCTTGGGTGGTACTATTCACTTGGCACAAATTCGGAAAGGTTGACCTGAAAGCATCGAATCCACCTTTCAGCCAACCTATGGTGGTGGGCGCTTTGCCAAGAAATTTTCGAGCCAAGTACATAATTGGCGTGTTGTCCATGACCGTTTGGGAATTACCATCGTACATCACTACGGTTGCGTAGTTCGTCCAGTTCTTTAAAGCACTGCGGTCCTTCTCTGATATCAGCGACTCGGCAAGTTTGTCCACACTGAACGAAGCTCTCTTCAACAGAGTATTTGGAACACATAGATTGACAGCATCATGGATATGAGCGCACGAGTATTGCGTGAATGAGCGCATATCAATCAAAAGTACGCTGCTGCTTTGAATAAGGTCTGCAAGGTGTTCTGGAGTAAAAGACACGAAGCTGTTTGCTGGGGATTCCGAGGTTGGGCACGCAGACTTCACAGGAGAGAGGTCTGTCTTGCTCTTACAGGCTTTGGTCCCCAACAGGTTGAAATGAGACAAGGACTCTGTTACTGGCGTTGATTGCTTTTCGCTCAAAGCAAAGTAACTTTTTGCTCCCGAGCCACAGGGAGAGCGAGGTGAAGACATGGGTGGTGGTGAGATTATTGGTGACTCCGGGTACGCCTTGTTGGGAGATTTGACATTGAGTGGAAAGTAGGAAGGTGCATCCGGAAGAGAGATGTGGTTTGGTTTGTACGGAAAACCTATAGTCATGGCTACACTATATGAATTAAATTAAAGGTATATCGGACAATGCCACTTGATGGTGGTGCTACAAGGTCGACTGTAAGTGCGTGTGGGTAGGTCAACGGGAATATGAAGAAGAGGAAAAGTCAAGGCTAGGATAGTATGAATCAGGGGATTCGTCTCCAACGCTGGGATATTTATTCGTTGTCCAATGCAAGCGATGGGCAGCAAAACCCGCCATAAATGGAAGGAGTGACAGAGAGTCACGGGTTTGATATAACTTTTACTTTAAAGAATGATCTAATATCGTAGCAGCGGCCGGTTCCCAATTGGCAGATGATCCTTAATTATGTGTCAAGCCAACGGCTGTTCGTACCGATATTCCAATGAATTATGGTTAGTGTGCTACAAAGCCATGGAATAGTTTGCGACAATTATCCTCCGTTGCCCTTGCCTCTCTATCCTTTTCTGATGGACGGGAGAATGGTGCATTGAGCTGTTTCATCAAGCATCCATTGTTGTCTCTGAATACCGAGGCTAGGTCGCAGCCTCCAATATGCTTTGTGAGCCAACCATACGACGAACTGCATTTGCTGCGAGTAGATGGAATCTAGACGTCATTATTACGGCATCGATAGCCTATTTTAGATGTGCCATTTGTCAACCCACCTGACATCATAGCTATCATCGTTAGGTAGGATTCAAGGCAGATCGAGTAACCATGACCGATATATCTTCCCATCAGATCGAATAAGATTCAGCATTGGCCAAATCCATATTGGTAATGTTCATTAACAGTAACTTTCATGGCTGCCAATGTTGTCATATTTGAAGGGTACATGAACGGTGCATCAGCCATCGAAATAATCACGAAGTGTGTTTAAGTAATGGTTAATCACTTTCTCTATCTTCTGATGGAAATGTGTGTTTAAACAACGATTAATCACGTTCTCTTGCTTCTTGTGGAAATGGGTGTTTATGTTATGACACGAAGTTTAGGTCAAAAAAATAAAAAATAATTCATCAGCTGGAAAAGAAAAAAATCGCCTACCTTCAAGTGGTTTATTGAATTGGTAGCATTCACTTTGTGTCCTTCCCATCCCAGTGGATATTCTCCAGTATTATGTCAAACTACGTACCTGGCCAATTGACCCAATCCCTTTTAGGTGGCGGGAAAATCGATTCCAAGCTCGATGATCTCTTTAAAAACAGTGTGAGTATTTATCCTCCGCCACCATTTGAACTTTACTGATTTCCTACTCTTATCCAGGCCGGTGCTTCAGCATTGCCTCCTCCCGTTCTTGTTACTAGGGAGATTAAGGCCACAAAGAAAGAGGCCGAGAAAAGAAAGGAACCTGAGGCTGAAGAGGGCAGCAAACAACCAGCCAAAAAACAAAAGGTCAACGCGAAACCAGCAAATTCCCCTAGACAAGCTGACAAAAAAGCACCCTTAGAGCAGAAGGATGAGGCGAAGCCTGCAGTCAAAGAGGACGATCCCGAGAAAATTGCTCGTACCATATTTGTTGGTAACCTGTCGGTTTCAGTTATCAACAAAGCAGAGTACAAGCAGTTGAAGACCAGATTCGCCGAATTTGGCGAAATTGAGAGTATCCGTTTCCGTTCAGTTGTAAGTAATCCCTCCAACAACCAACTTATGTACAGGGTAGTTAATGTGGTGATTTATTAGGCATTCGCAGAATTGATGCCCCGTAAAGCAGCATTCATCAACAAGAATCTCCATCCCGAGAGAAACTCAGTCAATGCATACATCGTTTACAAAGAAAAAGCCAGCGCCGAAGCAGCTTTGAAGTCCAACGGAACTATGTTCTTGGAGAGACACTTGCGTGTTGATAAGTCTGACAACACTGGGGTACTTGAGATACGGTTAATTTGCTTCCACTCATGCACTAAACCTTTTTCATCAGAGCCAGGATCGTAAGACCTCCGTATTCGTGGGTAACCTGGCGTTTGACGCCGATGAGGAGGATCTATGGAAATACTTCTCCCAATGTGGCGAAGTCATCAATGTCCGCATCATTCGTGATAAAACCACCAATGTCGGGAAAGGATTTGGCTACGTTCAGTTCAAGGTGAGTGCATTAGCCTTCCTCTTAAGTTCTTCATTTCCTAAGCCCGTATTAGGAAAGACCTGCTGTCGGCTTAGCGCTGAAGCTCCATGAAAGCAAGATGGGCAGCCGCAAGTTGCGCGTCTTCCGCTGCTCTGAAACCGACATGGTTAAAGGAAAGAACCCCGTCAAAAATACCGACAAGTCCAAGAAAGATGCTAAAAAGCCTCGAGCCAAGATGGTATGTTTCCTTCAATAGCAGTACAAATGATGTTCCTTCGATAACACGGTCTTTCTAGGTTAAGCCTAAGACACAACAAGAGGGCGAGCGTGCGGTCAAGGAAAAGAAGCCTCGTGTACGTGCCCGTACGCAAGCATGGAAAAAAACTGGCAAGAAGCCAGCTAAAAAATGAGATTCTTCCATCTGAATATTTATGATTTTCTACTTCAGCACCGCCCATTTATACATAGAGAATAATGTACAAAATAAAGAAAATTATTACTATTCGTTGGTGTCTACCATTAGCAGGAAGGAGATGTCTCAAGGATGATCTGACCCACCGCCACACCTTCTATCCACCTGCACCATGTATGACTTTCTACACCCGATTCAAATAACCCATTTCCTGGCTCATAAATATGGGGGATTCAACAACGGGATAATTTGTAGGAAAATATATAAAATAACGATGATGGAGTGGACCAGATGAATATGGAATTTTTGACCATGAATTTCATACTTTCGTAAAATCATTGGGCTGTGATGTCCCCCTTCCTTCTAGCATACCCATCACAATCATACTTGCTCTGAATAGTTATCGCTAACTGTTAAGTAAACACCACTTCTTCCTTCTGTCTTCCAATTCCTGGCCAATTAACAACGGCCACCACTCTGTATTGGTAATCTCTTTTCATATCTCACTGTTTCCTTGACTTGGCTGATTGACCTCAGTTGCTTAGGGCTCGTGTGACAAGAACAACTGCCTAAGAAAACTAGTTGCTTTTCGAGATTGTCCACACCACCATCTAATCTTCGAGGTTACGCAATCGTTCCCGATCTTGAAAAGTCTGTTTTGCTGTTCTGTTTGGGAAACTCTTCTGAAAGAGAATATAGTTATCACAGGATAGATAGATAGAGATTTCATAACAGCGCGCCAAATCTGCATTTAGAAACTTCCCCAAACCCTTTTACACTACCTTGGTTCACATCTCTGAGTCCAAAGAATAATTAGAAAACTCCCTGATTCTATCTTGAAGCATGCGCGTTGACCAAGTGGACCCTGGATCCACGACGTTGGCTCAAGCAGAACCCGAAATATGGGGGCTGAACGGAGTAAAGCCGTGGAATCCCCTCATTCTGGAAAAATCTGTAAATACCTCCGTGTCACTCGATGTGGTAAGATCTATGGTTTGTTGCGCGTTTCGCAGTACACATGTTCTAACCAGAAGGCTTCTTCCTCTTGGACCAATCTATCCACTATAAACACGAACTCCCGTTGCTGTTGTTGCTTCTATAGAGAAAACAAAAAGGTTGATAACCAAATCCACTGCTTGTGCCCTCTTAACCAGTTTATCTAACGTTGAAGCAAACACTTTCAGATATTTTGGAACGTCATAAAGATTCACCCCCCTCCTTTGTCTTGCACATATTCCCGACTCATTTCAAGTTTGAGAAACAGGTACCTTTCGTTAGCCCAATTTCTATCGCTAGCAAGCAGCACATCTGACACTCTCTTATTCGATAACAGGACGGTGTATTCCTGTTTAGTAGCTCTATGAAGGTGTGTAAGCTGGGGTTCGCCTCAGTCTTGTTGCGCTCCAGAATGCCACAGTGATCTTAGTAGATTAGTTACTAACCAAGAGACCTTCCCAGAATTTTTTGGATTATCTGAACAAGCAACGGATCCCTCCTGACCTGGTCGATGTGTTTGACGAGGCACAGTGTCAATACTACGAAGGTAGGAAGCGCTACATACCGTTAGTCTCCTCACCAGCTCGCGGCTAATCACGCACCACCACAGGCTGTATAATAGCCGAGATCCATGATTATCGAGAAAGCTATACGACAAACGTCAACGGGACCAATTCCAACACCAACAGGGTGCTACTCACTCCAAACGCAGAGACACTGTGGTCTGACCTGTGTCTACTTAACGAAAGCTACGGAGCTTTCTGGTCAGAAGATTTTGCGCTGGAAGTGGAGTCGAAGATATTGGTTCGTGTAGTTTCCAAGTGGGGTTTTTTGGTCGTTTGGTCACTGACACGTGTGCAAAGCTTGCCACTGAGGAACCGTTATGCCTAGATCCATCGTTCCAAGTCACTCGAATCAGCAATACTATATGCAACTATGGAAACGTTCGAAAGGTCAAGAAGCGGAAGAAGAGAATTTCTGCCGAGAAAGAAACGGAGTTCGCCGAGAAGATCGAGAAGGAGAAAACGATGATGATGATGGATGAGGTACTCTGTTCACTAGCCACAGTTGCCTTGGAGCCAGTCCTAACCTTGATCGTGTTGTCTAGCGGTATCAAAAAGAGTTCCAGCCGACGTGTGTATTTCTCGTTGATTTCGTTTGAAAGCCAGGTGCTTACCGATGTCTTCCAACAGGTTTGGCCGACTCTCCTTTGTCCAAGATTGGCGGAAGAGAAAAAGCATGGTTGACGCGGATCCCTCGGTGGGTCTGGTGACCAAGAAATTAAAGAGTAAGCTGTCACTCGACTTGTTACTCGACCTCTGCTCCTGATCTCCTAATCGACTTCTTCGCAGATCGCCAAGTGGTCGAGCCATTGCCGCCAACAGGCGACAACAAGCAGATAGTCCGAACGCTCCGATTTGCCAAAGAGGCGGGAGGCCGTGAGTGATTCATTATTGTTGCTTGGTTAGCTGTCAGTACTAACGGGGCTTCAACGTAGACACAACGTACACGTTGATCAACATCTACATGGATAATATCACGTCCGAGTTTGATGGAGTATTGCGTATGGGGGCTGCTCCCAACACCAGCATTAAGGGGAACACCATCAAGTGAGTAGTGAGCTAGTGCATATCTGCCCACCATGTCGCTGATCATCCTCGATAGGTTCCACATTGGCTCGAAATCCACGTTACAGATGTACATCGAGAATGCCAAAAGGATTTTTGAGATTGACCACAAGCTGATATCGGACGACTCCTTGATATCCTTCGAGTCGCCGGCTCCCTCTCCAATTCTCCAGGTTCCTGACCAGAAGTCCGAGACTTCGACAAACCCACCTCTGATATCACGTGTCCAGAATCCTCTTTTGATGCTGGCGCAAACCCTGCCGATTGCGAGGACCCTACCCCAAGCTACTCCAGCCTCACAGCAACAAAGTTCTCAACCGGTTCCCCAACCTCAGGTCACTACCCCCTTGCCGCCATCGCTGCCTCAGCCCCAAATTCAACCACAGGTCACACCTACCTTATTGCCTCAATCGACCATGCAGCTGTCCTCACCGTCGGATTCCTCAACACAGCCACAGAGTTCGCCACTGCAGGCACAGCTCCTTCAGACACAACAGGTCAGTGCTTCTCCAGTTGGCGTCAATGTCCAAGTACCAGCTGCCCTTCCTGGGAATGCCGCTCTCGCCAATACAAATGGCGCTCCATCCACCTCCAACACCGCTGCTCCGCAAGATGCATTATCGTTGAGTCTACAACAGTTTGCTCAAAGCAAGGGGATGAAGAACCTGACTCCTCAACAATTAAATCAGCTGAAGCAGCAGCTAATTCGCAAAAAGCAGTTAATGATGCAGAGGGCTCTACAGCAACAGCGTCAACAGCAGCAGCTACAGCAACAACAGCAACAGCAACAAACGCAAAGACCAAGTCCGCTTCAGTCATCGCCTTCCCCACAAATTCATCAGCAGCAATTCTCGCCTTCCCAACAGCAACGGCAGCTATCATTGCAACAGCAGTCTCCGCACCAACAGCATACGCAGCTCTCATCGCCCGTACAGTTTAGTCAAAACATTTCTCCGATGTTGCAAAGACAAGAGTTGAGCCAATCTCCATCCCTACCTAATCAGCAAATGTCCATATCACCGCAACATCAACAGTCGCCTCCTCAACCTTCATTATCTGTAGCACAGTCTTCGTTGCAATTTCAAGCATCAGCCTTGCAAGTATCACCGCAACAAATGCTACAAGTAAGTTGGCAATCACACCGTTGAGGTATTGCAGATTGACTAACGGCTGGTTTTAGCCTACAGGTAGTGTTCAACACCAAATCACAAGCCCGAATGGACAGACAATCAATTTGCCTAATGGAAGTGAGTAGGCATGCTAACCACCGAATGTTTTGCTAATTGCTAATTGCTTCTCATCACCAGTGACTCCTCAAATGTTTGCCCTCAACCAACGTAACCAGCTACTGTGGCAGCAGCAGTTGCTACAGCAACAGATGGCGGCGCACAACATGGGTATGAATCGAGGCAACGCCAACGGAGCTTCCATACCAATGCAAATCCGAAATGCCAACTTGGCGTTAGCACAAGGCAGAGGGATGCTGCCTTTGATGCGGGGGAATGGCAGAGGGACGCCACAAAACCAGTTACAAAACCAAGGCCCTAGCCAGTTCGGCTCGTAAATCAACTGAAGTAAATCAATTCACTGAAATAGAAACAAGTCTAGTTAGTCAAATACGAGATGCCCGATTGAAGAAACGTGTTTCCCATGTTTATCTTATCTTTACTGTTATAACGGATTCAGTTGAACACTTTCATGTAATATATTAATTTAATTATGAAATATCTGTAAATAGATCATTTTTCGTTGTAGCGCTCATGCCTATGATGCTTGAGCCGGATTAGGTCTTAAAGTCCGAGCATGACTAGGATACTGCCGATTTTCCTAGCGAGGTGATCTTTCCTACCACTGCTTTGTTACCATTACCCGGATCCTTTGTTACCATCGAGATGAGTACCAAATGATGTGACAGTTGGGTGCAATTGTGAAAGGATTCCGAATAATGGCGACAGCCATCCTGCCTCCACACCCATCTATTTATAAGCACATGATCAGCATCCCCCAACGCTACAACACCAAACAGCTCCACTCCATCGACATGACCATCTCTGCTCAAGCCGTCGTTCCGTCCAACGAAGCCAACTCCGCCAAGACTCACGCTGAGTTCCGCAATCCAAAGTACATCCAGGGCTTCAATGCTCACCCAGAGTACAGAAATCTGTTGGATGCTGCGACCAAGCACACGGATCTCACCCCGTCCATCGGGACTGAAATCGAAGGCTTGCAGCTGGCCAAGCTCTCGGATGCCCAGCTCGAGGACCTTCTCGCACTTGCTGCCAAGCGAGGGGTCGTGTTCTTCCGTGACCAGGAGTTCAGCCAGGACGACGAGATCGCCTTTGGCCGTAGATTGGGCGAGCTCCACATCCACCCATTCATCCCAGCCCCCAACTCCTACCCAGAGATTGTGATTCCGTCCGGAGCTGGAAAAGTGAATCATCAGGTGGAGTCCCTCTACCGCAGAGGATACTGGCACACCGACATCTCATTCGAGGAGCGGCCCGCCTCCTACTCCATCCTCCAGCTGAAGCAAGTCCCCGAGGTTGGAGGGGACACCTTGTGGTCCAACTCCTACGCGCTCTACGACAAACTGAGTCCCGAGTTCCGCGGGTTCCTCGAGGGGCTCACCGGGATCCACAGTGGAGAGGTGTTCATCAAGCTTGCCGAGCTCTCCGGAAAGCCATTGACCCGAGAGATCCCTACGCACACCGAGCACCCAGTGGTCCGCACAAACCCACTGACCAACCAGAAGGGCTTGTTTGTGAATGCGGTGTTCACCAAGGCGATCAAAGGACTCTCCCCAGCAGAGTCTGATCTCTTGCTCGACTTCCTGGCCAACCATCTCCATCGCACCCACGAGGCCCAGGTCCGTTGGACATGGACACCCAACTCGGTAGCCATCTGGGACAACCGCAGCACCCAGCACAATGCCACCTTCGACTACTACCCCTATCCAAGATACGGAGAGCGCATCACAGTCCTAGGTGAGAAGCCATACTTTGACCCCAGCAGCACCACCGAGGCCGAGGTCAAAGCACCCCAGGTGGAAGCGTTGTTGGAGAAGCTCAAGCTGGAGGAAAAGCAATAGTGAAGATCTCAAGCTGTAATCACCGTACCACCCCGCTAACATCATCACATTCAATAAAGTCCTTATTATTATCATATTCAATGCATATATAATATTTTGTGAGAACAAGACCTTGAACCATAAAATTCAATTTCCTTCCATGGATCGGTTTTAGCTGCATCACATACATCAATATAAACAACGATTTACTTGTATTAAATTCCAATAACTATCTTTTATACAGTGAAGGTGTGGCTATTTTTTCCGCAACATCCCATTTCATGACACCGTAAGAATAAGAATTAATGTGAGTTATATTGTTACCGTGATAGTATATGATAGCAATAATGACTTTATTAAATGTGATGATGTTAGCGGGGTGGTACGGTGATTACAGCTTGAGATCTTCACTATTGCTTTTCCTCCAGCTTGAGCTTCTCCAACAACGCTTCCACCTGGGGTGCTTTGACCTCGGCCTCGGTGGTGCTGCTGGGGTCAAAGTATGGCTTCTCACCTAGGACTGTGATGCGCTCTCCGTATCTTGGATAGGGGTAGTAGTCGAAGGTGGCATTGTGCTGGGTGCTGCGGTTGTCCCAGATGGCTACCGAGTTGGGTGTCCATGTCCAACGGACCTGGGCCTCGTGGGTGCGATGGAGATGGTTGGCCAGGAAGTCGAGCAAGAGATCAGACTCTGCTGGGGAGAGTCCTTTGATCGCCTTGGTGAACACCGCATTCACAAACAAGCCCTTCTGGTTGGTCAGTGGGTTTGTGCGGACCACTGGGTGCTCGGTGTGCGTAGGGATCTCTCGGGTCAATGGCTTTCCGGAGAGCTCGGCAAGCTTGATGAACACCTCTCCACTGTGGATCCCGGTGAGCCCCTCGAGGAACCCGCGGAACTCGGGACTCAGTTTGTCGTAGAGCGCGTAGGAGTTGGACCACAAGGTGTCCCCTCCAACCTCGGGGACTTGCTTCAGCTGGAGGATGGAGTAGGAGGCGGGCCGCTCCTCGAATGAGATGTCGGTGTGCCAGTATCCTCTGCGGTAGAGGGACTCCACCTGATGATTCACTTTTCCAGCTCCGGACGGAATCACAATCTCTGGGTAGGAGTTGGGGGCTGGGATGAATGGGTGGATGTGGAGCTCGCCCAATCTACGGCCAAAGGCGATCTCGTCGTCCTGGCTGAACTCCTGGTCACGGAAGAACACGACCCCTCGCTTGGCAGCAAGTGCGAGAAGGTCCTCGAGCTGGGCATCCGAGAGCTTGGCCAGCTGCAAGCCTTCGATTTCAGTCCCGATGGACGGGGTGAGATCCGTGTGCTTGGTCGCAGCATCCAACAGATTTCTGTACTCTGGGTGAGCATTGAAGCCCTGGATGTACTTTGGATTGCGGAACTCAGCGTGAGTCTTGGCGGAGTTGGCTTCGTTGGACGGAGCGACGGCTTGAGCAGAGATGGTCATGTCGATGGAGTGGAGCTGTTTGGTGTTGTAGCGTTGGGGATGCTGATCATGTGCTTATAAACAGATGGGTGTGGAGGCAGGATGGCTGTCGCCATTATTCGGAATCCTTTCACAATTGCACCCACCTGTCACATCATTTGGTACTCATCTCGATGGTAACAAAGGATCCGGGTGATGGTAACAAATTAACGGTAGTAAAATGAGAAAGATGGGTTAGGGTTGGTAAAATTAGGAGGTTGCTAACAATAGTTTAGGTGATATCTTGCCAACAAGCTGCTATAACTTATAATGGTTATCATCTTTGTCTTGTGGATATAAAGAGCAAAAATTGGCATATTGCTGACAATGTTGTATATGTAGCAACCAACTTGGAGGGTATAGAGGCCGTTATTCCAGAGCGACTATATCCGAAAGTTCTGGCTCCCAGTTTTGGAACACGCGTCGTTGCTTCTATTCATCGCCAAAGTATCCGCTTGCTTGGCTGTATGAACAGGAAAAGCTCGGAACAATGATACCGTCAATCACCAAACCTGACGAATCACCGTTTGAAGAGTTAGGATCATTTATGCTCTATTTGTGGTGACATATTGTTCATTAAAGTGCCTGGATACTGGTATTATTGAAGAGTGTGAAGACTTCATGGAACCTCTAGCATCAGTAAGGCTGCTTAACAAGTTATCTTTGCCTCAATATCTACGCCAAGCCCCACATTTCCATAATTATTCTCTAGTGGAAGCGGAGGTTCTTCTGATATTTCTAGCCTCATTGTGCAACAACAAGGACGAATGTCAAGAGCTACTGCTATCCAAAGAACCCGATAAATCCAGATAACACCGTTCGTCCCATGTGTGGGAATGAGTTTCTTAAGCAGTGACGTTAACTCACCCCCACTGCCTGGTGACTTGTCTAAAGCAATCCAAGAAACAGTAACAGAGGTTCTCGATTTTGTAAATGAACCATTTCTCCGCTCGCCTCCGATATGGCAACATCAAGTATTGAAGGTGAACAGTATTAAGCAGGAGTCGATTGTGACTGGATTGAGCATATCCGATGAAGAAACGGAGCAAGACTCCTATGCATGCGTCTTGTGGAAGCGCAATCTAACTGACCACGCGGAAATTGCAAGTCACATCCAAACGGTCGCTGGGTGTAAAAAGGATGTTGCAGCTCGGATAATCAACACCACAGAGACTCGGGCAATGGATTCATGCGATCGTCTGGGATTTCTATTCATTAAACATGCTTCATACTGTTGAAGGGAAGAGCTATCGTTACGTCATCCGCCGACTTGGGGTATCTTATCAGTATATCCGCTATTACCGGAAGAAGTAAAAAACTGTTTACGAGAACTTTACAACTGCATCTTTGCAAATTTTCCGCACAGAAGGAAATCATCTACAGGTGTCTTCGTCCATGCGTTGAACCAGTGGTAATGATTCCATTAGACTCTAGATATACAGCCTTATACACAAAGTTTACTGGGGTGTTGGCAATGGATGTCCCAGCAGTTCCCGCAGCACATGACCAAGAGTACGACTTCTTAGCAGTAACTCTGTGTTGATTGCGCTCCTATTCACCCATCCTCTAGGAGATGTATGTTGCTTGTTTGTACACTGGAAATTGGTGATACATGTAACGAGAATCTCTTCAGATAACCATAAAAATGAAACTTCGGTATTTTCCGAATAGCCATGATAACGAGGCTTGAATATTTCTTTATTGGCGTTTTCTAAACAACACCAATTACAAAAATTGCCAAGTATCATGCTTTAGAAAGATAAACCATGTTGATTTTGATGATTGATGGTGTTGTATCTTTTGTATTTTCATCCAAGTATTCATATCAACTTGGTCACTTTTACTCTTTGCCAAGATTTACTTTAAATGTTTTCCCAAAAACGTCAAGTACCCAGAACATAGAAATTTGAAAAGTTGTCTAAAAGCCCCCAAATTTTGCACATGTGTTCTTACGTTATATACGTAGTTATTTTGCGAAGACCATGTAGAAGCTTAAATATCACTTTACATACAATAAGCCATTAAGCGAAAGCCACAATCTACTTGTCCTCCCAATCGCTTCCAATATCTCCAAGACTATCACAACCGATAGGAGCTGTTATCATTGCCAGCATATGCTTGGAATGCTTCAGTAAGGGTGTCATATATATATCATTTCTTTGCAATCTAATGCTCATTACTATTTTGAAGTACCAGTAGCCAGAGGAGTTCCTAGTTGCTTATTACACTGAATAGAGATTCTAAAAGACTTATATAATAATTAATATTCACTTGAAATGATTCAAGTTGCCCAAAAACTGCCACTTTAGAGGCGCTTTTTCTTCGATAAATTATGTTACTTTAAAATCAGGGTCTCACCTTCCCTTACCTCCACGTCCATGTAGATCGAATTTGAATACCACCAAGCATTTAATCTTGACAATCTATACCAATTGCAAGTATCCGTTATAACCAGGATACATTATGCACTCAGCAATTTTTTGCTTCAATCCGGCTAAAAAGTATTCAAAAAGGAAATATACCTACTGCTTAAGTGTAGCCTATGTAAGGACTATCAAATATTTGGTGCATTTTCACCATGTAACTTCATATTTTACATGCGTTGTGTAGACTTCTCGGCCCCATATATTGCTGAGCAAAACTCATTGAACTGCCACAAATACTTCTTATCAAGTATATCCGACCAGTGTTCACCTAACCGATAAGCAGAGAAATGCACAGGGGGGTGATTGTAATCCCTGTTTCGCCTAGATACTGAACATGTGCGTGGCTTTCCAACAGCATGGTTGCAGGTGTTGGAGCCCTCGCAACAACAATCGGTAACAGATTAGTCTTAATTAGAATTGCCACGTCTATAGCCAGGGTATGACCGGAGTGATATATATAGTAGCGCATGGTAGAGACCAAGTGTTAAAACAACAAAGACAAAAATTTCCCATCTGGAGCCCAATAACAACAATTGATAACAGATTGGTCTTAATTAGAATTGCCACATTCATAGCCAGGGTATGACCGGAGTGATATATATTTATAGTAGCGCATGGTAGAGACTAAGTGCTAAAACAACAAAGACAAAAATTTCCCATCTGAAGTCCAATAACAACAAACAACAGATTAGTCTTGATTAGGATGACCGCGGCCATAGTCTGGGTATGATCGAAGGGACATATTTGGTGTAGTGTATGGCAGAGGCTAAGCGCTAAAACAACAAAGACAAAATTTCTCATCTTTTATCTAATCTATTTCCTAAATTCCCCAAGCCACCATACTAGCGACTAGACTTTTTTGGAGCCCAAGTGACGAATAGATTCACTTGACTGGGTGCTCTTTGGTCTCTCACTGGTTGATTGGTAGCGCTTGCAATGCAGACCAGGGGTTGGATGTAACAGTCGGGGTAAATCTGAGATTCGACACCAGAGTTACTTCATTGGGACTAGATCAGAACTGCTGGCATTTGATACAGAAATTACTTGATTGGGAATAGATACAAGAATTACTTTATTAGGAGTAGATATGATTCAAGAGGCTAGACATAATATGTAACAGCGAATGCCACTAGATTTCTCGGATATTGGA
Source organism: Basidiobolus meristosporus CBS 931.73 (assembly GCA_002104905.1). Taxonomy (NCBI): domain Eukaryota; kingdom Fungi; phylum Basidiobolomycota; class Basidiobolomycetes; order Basidiobolales; family Basidiobolaceae; genus Basidiobolus; species Basidiobolus meristosporus. The sequence goes on from MCFE01000096.1 coordinate 153,609, forward strand.
CCCGCCAATGTTTCCCTTATCTCTGGCAGTAAGTTCTTCAATACTCTGGCACTTGGTTTCATGAACGAAGAAGAGAATACCAAAGAAGCCGGCCAAACAGCAGCCCATGAAGATGAGGAAGGTATACCCATGGATAGCACGTGAAACAGTGGGGAAGAAGAGGCCAATAATGAAGTTGGATAGCCAGTTGAAGGCCAGAGCTGTGCCGGAAGTAACAGACACGGCATTGGTGGGCATCAGCTCGGTCATGATAAGGAAGATAATGGGCCCGAGACCGACGGCAAAGAATGCAACGAAGATCAAGATGGAGGTGACGGTCAATGCAGTGTTGTTGATTTCCAGCCCAATGCACATGAGAACACAGAAGATAGCTGAACCACCGCTTGAAACGAGTAGAAGGAACTTTCTTCCCACGCGATCAATCAAAAGAATTGAGATAATACTCATGAACACGTTGAGTCCACCAAGCCCGAGTGTGACATACTTGGCCTTTTCCCCGTAACTGTGCCTGAAGATGGATGTCGAGTAGTACATGATCCCATTGATACCTGACCATTGTTGGAGGGCTCCAAGACCGACGCAGACCAAAAAGTTCGTTCTGCAGTGCGGATCCCGAATGATTTCCATCAGGCCTAAGTTACGGCCGGATCCTTTAGCCTCCTCACGTGCCTTGACAATCTGCTGGAATTCAACCTCAACATCGCAGTTATTTCGCAGCTTGAGTAACACGGCCTTGGCCTCCTCCACACGTCCCTTGGAAACCAGGTAACGGGGGGTCTCTACGCACAGGGGGATCAGGAGCATCTGGACTATGCTGAATGCGCCAGGCAAACTAAGGAGCACTCTCCAGCCTATTGGGGTAGACATCCCCAGACTCATGCTTTCCACAACAAGCATTCCGATGGTAGTCAAGCCTTGATTGAAGGCTCCATAGGTGCCGCGGGTCTTGATTGGCGAGATCTCTCCGATATAGGTTGGCGCTACGACCGTCCCAAAACCGCACCCAAATCCGATAAACCCACGACCGCAGATCCACATTCCCGGATTGATGGAGCAACTGATTAGGATACCACCGAGTATCAGGAAGAAGTTGTTGACCATCATTGCTTGTCGACGTCCAAGCTTCTCCTGAGCGTAACTCCCGAGGAAACTACCAAAAAATGCGCCGAATGCATGATTCCCCACAGCAAAGCCCCATAACCAGGAGTTCATGTCAAAGCAGTAAGGGAATCTGCCGTCCAGCTTCTTATCAAAGTCAGCGCAATTGTGTATGGCGCTACCAGCTACGGTGGATGTTAGGAGATGGCTCACACAGAGGAGAGAGGGAAAGACTACTTACAGATATTGGCAGCAGCTACATTATAACCAGCGGTGTATCGTACAATACATGCGGTGACTACACAAAAGGTGGTGTATAACGGAAAGGTAGTATTCCGCGAGTCGTTCATGAGCGACCTTTCATTGGGCTCCAGCTGAGCCAGCTTGTTACTCTTTTGGTCATCCATTCTGCAGAGATCAAGGTGCAAGACAACCAACCTTGACCTTGGTATTTATTGGCATCGGGCCATCTTATCATCACCAAACTGGGGAACTTCCTCACATGGGCCTTTAAACTGCTCTGGCTCAATGTTCAGCCATTTCCCAACAAGTGAAGGATCTGGTGACTGCTAGATTTTCTCTTTCTGGGTGGATTTTTAATACATTACTTGTTGGGGTTGTGCTAGACTCATGTGCGCCGTCCAGACACATTTGACCCAAGCAAATCATCTAGACTGACCCAAGTACGATCGTCGTTTCTCTGCGCTGACCTAAGCACAGGTAATATGGCGATGAAATGGCTATTGCTCTTCCTCTTTATATGGCGGCTGGAGGCTACTCCATTGATTCTCGTCGATAATAAATATGCGAAATTATTTACCATTCTTGCCAATAATAAACATGCAAAACTCCTTCCATGAATCAATGATCACTTTCAGTTAAATCATTTATAGAGATCCACTTCTTTGGAGGTCCATATACATGGCCAACCAGCACTTCCATGAGAATTTGAAAGATATTCCTGTATTTCTGCTCTGGAGATTGGAAATGATGAATATTGACTTATGCTAGATTATTTTATTGCGATTTTGTGATTACTTTCGATCATACAAGTCCCCACAATTTCTTGATTACCCTGGCTGCTCATACTTACTATCGCATCTGAAATGCAAATAAACCCAACTGTGACATTGCAAGCTATCAAAGCTGAGAGGGTTTATAGCAGTCAAAGGAACGATAAAAGAGGGCGGTAAGACCTGGACTTTTTCATTTACATGTTGATGGTATTTCACTGTGATGGTAATGTATGACTATTACCACCTTTGGAGGCACCAATAGCCCGCTGTTAGGTGTTGTTGTTGTAAAAATTCACCTAACTTAGTCACTTAGATCATTGACTACAAAGCATAAAGAATTCTGAGCAAACTCCTTGTTGGGATTTACTTGGAATAATCTTGCCAAAACATAAGGTACTCAGAGCATAAATTTAGTAACATTGTCCAAGCTACCCCAACCTTTGCACACATGCTCTTGAGACCTTTCTGAATGTATTCTACAGGTGTGGTTCTCCAAGATCATATAAAAATATAATATACAACTTTACATTTAACAAATCATCAAGTGGAAACCACCTAATCCACTTGTTTTCAAATCACTTCCAGTATTTCCAAGACTCTTACAAGAGGTTGTGAGCCCCAAGCTGCCACTCTCTGCAATGTCTTCTATTACTAATACTGGATTTTTTGCTCTGTTGAAAAGCTGATGGATATAACTACCAGGTATGGAAGGTGAAGATGAAGATGCTACTATTGGAAAGCAACCTTTGGGATATTGTTATGGGAGCAAAATGTCCTCCTAATGATGCAGGAGGGGAAGTTGTAAAGTACCAGACAAAAGAGCAAAGTGCTTTTAACTGCATCTGCTACAATGCTAAAGACAAGTTACTAATTCAATGCTCAAGAGCAAAAATGGCACAGAAAGCCCGGAAGGCACTGAAAGACACATACCAGTCATGTGTGGCTGTTACAAAAAAGCATTTTAGATGAAATATCTTTACTACAAAGATGATCCCAGGAGAATAATGAAAAATTTAATCAACAAAATTACCATGCTGGTCTATGCAATGGAATCTCAGGGCATAGAAGCTACTGGTGGTGATGTGATATTTACCATCTTGAATAGCCTGAAAGACATATCTCAGGGCTTTGTATCAGCCCTAGAGTCCAGAACTGAAAATTTGACCTCAAGTTACATATATGGAAGGGTCCTGGATGAGGAATTAAGAAAATCTAGTGAAAATCAGAAGGAAGGGGAAAATATTTCAATATGTTATAATTATGAAGTTGTTAGCTAAGTATTTATGATACTTAGGCACATAGACTCTGTTCTGTGATTTGCACTTTACCCTGACCAAATTTCTTGTTGGGATTTACTAGGAACATTTTCACCAAATTATCAGGTACCCAGATTTTGACCCTTCTTGGAGTTGTCAAAAAGACCTCAAGCTTTGCACACATCTTGGGACCTTTCTTAACAAACTCTACATGCTTGTTTGTGCTGTAAGAGTCTTGGAGATACTGCAAGTGATTGGGAGAACAAGTGTATTATGTGGTTTTCATTTAATGATTTATTGAATATAAAAGTAGTATTTATACTTTCACCTGGTCTTGGTATAGCAAACACACAGGATAGATTAAGGAAGGTCCCAAAAACATGTGTGCAAAGTTTAGGGCTGTTTGGACAACTTTGAGAATTTTCATTTTCTGGGTACTTGGTATCTTGGTGAAAATATTCTAAGTAAATCCCAACAACAAATTTGGTCAGTTTTCTCTAGGCTTTGAAGGTGATGATCTAAGTGACTATGTTAGGTGAATATTTAGGTGGAAATACAAATTTTTACAATAGTTTGCTCTACTTTATCAGCAGCATAAATACTCTTGATCAAAATATCTACAACTGAATAACAGGTAACTCCTCCAGCTCTCCACATCATTTCTAATACTCCTCAAGATATCAAAGCACAATAATCAATGATGATCACTATAGCAGGTACCCAAGACCTTTAAGAGTCAAGAGCAACCTTTTTCTGCAGCTACTGCAAAAGGAACGGACACACATCAGCCAGGTGCTTCAAAGGGAGAAATAATCAGCAGAAAAGCCTGATTACAGAAATACATCAATAACTGAAGATTGACTGATCATAGCTGCACTAATTATGACTACAAACAAGGATTCTCAGATGTGGCATACTGACTCTTGAGCATCTCAACACTCTATACACTAAAAAGAGCTCTTACCTATTATCAAAAATTTCCAATTAAGAAGGATTGATGGGTGACAATAGAACACTTATTACAGTTGGACAGGGCACTATCCAAATGGGCCTCAGAAGTAGTGGAGGAAGCACCACCAATCTCCAAAGAGATTCTCTATGTACTAGGAAAAGCCACCAACCTACTATCTGTTAGCAAGGCCACAGCAGAGGGAGTTAGTTTCAATTTTGAAAATCCTTGATGCTGGATCACTGACCAAGATGGTGTAAGGATTTGTAAACACCAAAACATTCCCCTGGCTTAGTCACTTGAATCTTTACATATAAATTGTAGAGAATGCTGACTAGAATTCCTGTTGGGTTTTACTTATGGTATTGTTGCCAAGACATCAGGCACCCAGAACATGAAATATTGAATAGTTGCCCAAACAGCCCCAAACTTTGTACACATGCTCTTGAGATTGTACTAAGTATATTCTATAGGTTCTCATTTCCAATATCATATAGAAATTTCTACTTTAACTTTGCATTTGATAAATCATTAAGTGAAAACAACAAGATCAACTTGTTCTCCCAATCACTTCCAATATCTTCAAGCACCTTTACAACACAAAATTGTGTCCATATCACTTTGGGTATCAGAGATCAGAATCCATACAAGTTAACTTATATTCCACCTGATGGTTAAGCCTATAGAGTAAATCATATGAAGTAACATCAAAACTTTGGCACAGAGAACTTGATCATGCCAACGCTGATTATTTAAGTAAGGTGATAAAAAATCAGCTAATTTCTATAACAATAGTTGATCCCCCAGCTAATTTGGATCACTGTGAAGCCTGCATATAGGGGAAATTGTTGTAAAAATTTGTATTTCCACCTAAATATTCACCTAACTTAGTCACTTAGATCATCACCTTCAAATCCTAGAGAATACTGACCAAATTCCTTGTCGGGATTTACTTAGAATATTTTCACCAAGATACCAGGTACCCAGAACATGAAAATTCTCAAAGTTGTCCAAACAGCCCCAAACTTTGCACACATGTTCTTGGGACCTTCCTTAACCTATTCTACATGTTTGTAATGCCAAGACCAGGTAAAAGTATAAATACCACTTTTATATTCAATTAATCATTAAGTGAAAACCACATAATCTACTTGTTCTCCCAATCACTTCCAATATCTCCAAGACTCTTACAACAGGTTATGAGCCCCAAGCTGTCACTCTCTGCAATGTCTACTACTGCTATTACTGGAATTTTTCCCTCCGCTGAAAAGTTGGATGGATCTAACTACCAAGTGTGGAAGGTGAAGATGAAGATGCTGCTACAAGAAAGAGGCCGTTGGGATATTGTCATGCAAGAAGAATGCCCTCCTAAAAACGTAGGAGAGGAAGCCTTAAAGTACCAGAAGAAAGAATAAAATGCCATTAACTGCATTTGCCTTAATGTCAAGGACAAATTGCTAATTCAATGCTCAAGAGCAAAAACAGCAAAGAATGCCTGGAAAGCATTAGAAGACACCTACCAGTCATGTTCAGCTGCCAAGAAGATGTATCTGAGACAAAAATTCTTTACTACAAAGATGCTGCCAGGAGAAGAAATGAAAAATCTAATTAACAGAATTACCCTGCTGGTAGATGAGATGGAATCTGTGGGCATACCAACTACTGATGAGGATGTGATAGTTACCATCCTGAATAGCCTGACAGACAAGTTTCAGGGCCTTGTATCAGCCCTAGAGTCCAGAACTGAAGATTTGACCTTAAATTACATATATGGAAGGCTCCTGGATGAAGAATTAAGAAAATCAAGTGCTAATAAGAAGGAAGAAGAAAATGCTTTAATAAGCAATGATAAGCAACAAAGGAGGTACCCAAGACCCTACAAAGGCAACAGCAACCTGTTTTGTAACTACTGCAAAAGGAAAGGACTCACATCAGACCAGTGTCTCAAAAAGAAAGATAATCAGCAAAAGAAGCCTGTGTTGTATCCAAGAGAAAGTGTAATAAAACTCTTGAATGGTTTAACTGAACCAAAGGGACAATTAAGTGCAGAATCTTAGAATTGTCAGAGAGTGGCAGAAATATTAGCGGAAGGATTCTGATCTAATGTTGGTCTTGGATATAGCTGGGTTGGCTATAAAGACAATGATATTTGTTTGCTAGGCAGGCTAGGCTTGGTGTTCTTTGGAGTGCTATATATACTAGGCTTGGATAGAAACTAGAACAGAATTGTTGGATTCTTATTTTTGCTGCAACAGAATCTTAATTTTGTTGAGACACACACTAAACCAAAAGGTTCAGTGAACTTTATTTATACTTTTCTGATCAAGTTGAGTTAGTAAGTGCCAAGGGACTGGATTGATTGAAATCAATTTGGGTGTTCATAGGTGCATAAGATAAATGAAAATTACATCATCAATCAACTGATGTCTTGGCAACTGCACAGTGGTGGATAGATCTCAGATGACTAATCACCTGGGAAGGCTTAGCAGATAGGTTGATAACGTAATGACCATTTGAAAATAGATCAGGTGTGATAGCTAAAAATAGATTTTGAGGTGGGATAAAATAAACTGTAACTGGGATTTGTTATGTTTGGGTTAGGGAAAATCAGTTAGGGTGCTAGATTTTCAAACAGAGTAAAATTGCTAAGTTTTATATGTTGATGCACAACGGCCTGAATATGGAAATGCAGCAACAACTGAAGATAGACTATTCATATCTGCACTAAATAAGACCACAAACAAGGATTTTCAGACATGGTATATTGACTCTGGAGCTTCTCAACACTTTACGCACCAAAAAGAACTTTTTACCCATTATCAAGAAATTCCAATTACAAAGGTTTTCATGGGTGACAATACAACACTTGATGCAATGGGAGAAGGAACTATCCAAGTAAACCTAAGAAGCAGTGAAGGAAGCCATATACTGACCTTTAAAGAAGTACTCTATGTACCAGAAATAGCCAAGAACCTACTCTCTGTAAGCAAGGCCACAGCAGAAGGACTCAGTTTCAGTTTTGACAATTCTGGATGCAGGATCACTGATCAAAATGGTGCCCATATTGCTTTGGGCATCAGAGATCAGAATCTATACAAGTTGACTTACATTCCATCATATTTGGAGGCCAATATACGTAACTTAAATGAAGAAACACCAATGCTTTGGCACAGGAGATTTGGATACATCAATTTTGATTATTTGCGCAAAATGATCAAAGATCAGCTAATTTCTGGAGTGAAAGTTGATCCCCCAGCTAATTTGGAGCACTGTGAAGCCTGCATATATGGGAAACAAGCCAGACAACTGTTCAAGAGCTCTGGGTTAATCAAAACTAAGAAAAAATTAGATCTAATTCACTCAGATCTGTGTGGACCTATGCAAAATTAATCCTTAGGTGGGATGAAGTATTTAAGCACTTTTATTGATGATTATACAAGATACACATGGGTTTACTTCATGAAGAGAAAGGAAGAAGCTCTGTCTAAGCGCAGGGAGTTTAAAGCCATAGTGGAGAGAGAAACTGGAGAAAAAATCAAGAAAATATGCTCTGACAATGGTGGAGAATATACCTCAAAACTCTTCATCCACTTCTGCAAAATTCATGGGATAAAGCAAGAGACTACTGTACCATACTCCCCACAGCAAAATGGAGTAGCAGAACAAGCTAATAGATCAATAATTGATTTGGCAAGATCTATGATCCATGATCAAAAATTATCCTATGATTTTTGGGAGGAATCAGTTGCCACTGCTGTATATCTTAAAAATAGGAGTTATAACAGAATACTTCGTGATTCTACTCCATTTGAAGCATGGTATGGATACAGACCAAGTGCAGAACATCTAATAATATTTGGGTGTACCACATATGCCAAAAAACTGGCTGGAAATCAGTCAAAATATGAGCCAAAAAGTGTAAAATGCATATTTTTGGGCTACTGCAATGAGAGTAAGGCATACAGACTCTACAATACCAAAGCAAAGAAGCTTATCAAGTCCAGGGATGTGTTGTTTGATGAAAATTCAAAATTTTCACAAAAAATGACATCAGATGATGACAAAAATTGATCTCAAGTCTACCAATTGTCAGGACTGAATCAGAGCAAAACAATGCAAATTTTTTCACTCCAGAGGACTCTACAACTGTGGTTCAGCCAGAATCAGTGCCCAGGAATATCCCAGAAGTGATCATTCCAGTATCAAATGCCCGGAGATCCAATTGGACAAGAAATAGTCCAAATTACTATATCAATGAGGGTACAAACTTAGCCTATGCCTATTCAGTCCATGTTGATGAACCACAGACTGTAAAAGAGGCCCTAAAAAGCCCTCAGACAAGGTTTTGGAGATCTGCAATGATTAAGGAATATCAGGCACTGATGGAAAATCAAACTTGGGACTTAGTCAAACTACCAATCAACCAAAAATCAATTGGATGCAGATGGGTCTTCAAGACAAAATACAAGGCTGATGGTACAATTGAAAGATACAAAGCAAGACTTGTAGCCAAAGGATACTCTCAAACAAAAGGACTTGACTATACTGAGACCTTTGCACCAGTAGCCAAGTTTAATTCCATCTGATTAATATTGGCTATTGCAGCCAAATATAAGTTTTTTATTCATCAAATGGATGTAAAAACTGCATTTTTGAATAGAGAACTTGATGAGGACATGTATATGGACCAGCCTGATAGGTTTGTTGATCAAGATAACCCCAATTTGGTCTGCAAGCTTAAAAAGTCACTATATGGTCTCAAAAAATCACCAAGAGCCTGGAATTGCAAGATAGATTCTTATTTGGAATCTTTGAGTTTCAAAAGAAGTAATGCTGACTATAGTATATAATATAAGCCCAATAGAGCAAATCCAGTTCTATTAGCTCTATATGTGGATGATCTTATTACAGCCACCAAAAACCTAGAAACATTGGAAGAGACTAAATCCAGCCTATCTAAGGGAGTTCAAGATGTCCAATCTAGGAGAACTCAGTTACTACTTACGGATTAAGTTCTCCATAGAGAGAAGTACCCTGACTATCACCCTAAGCCAATCCAAGTATATTCAAGATATACTAAAGAAGTACAAAATGGAAGACTGTCAACTGGCAGCTACCCCAATGGAGACAAACCTTAACTTGGTCAAAACTCAACCAAATCAAGAGAGCTTGGTGCCATCTGAAAGCCCTGACTTTCCTTATCAATCTATGGTCGGCAGTCTGATGTATATCATGCTTGGAACATGTCCAGATATCTCATATTCAGTGGGAGTTGTCAGCCAACAAAATCAGAACTATGGATCTGATTGTATTGCAGCAGTTAAGCGGATTTTTAGATACCTAAAAGGAACTGCTGATATCTGCTTAAGATACACTTATAAGGATTCAGAACAGGATCTTGTGGGATACTCTGATGCTGATTGGGGACAAAATTTAGAAGACAGAAGATCCACCACAGGATACACCTTTCTTTACTGTAAAGGAGCAATATCATGGAATTCAAGAAAGCAACCAACTGTAGCACTTTCCACCACAGAGGTAGAGTATAGGGCAGCCTGTGAAGCTACAAAAGAAGCAATGTGGTTAAGAAAGCTGTTTACAGATTTAGGCCTATGTCAAAAAACACCTATTACTTTATTTCAAGATAATCAAGGATGTATACAATTAGGTAGAAATCCAGCTTTTCATGCTAGAACCAAGCACATAGATATTAGACATCATTTCATACATGAAGCTATAGAGAATAACTTAGTTAGCTTAGTTTACTGTCCTACAGATGAACTGATTGCAGACATATTTACCAAACCATTAGCTAGAGACAAGTTTGAATATCTTAGGTCAAAATTAGGACTAGTTAGTATGAACATTTAGCTGAGTGGGAGTGTTGTAAAAGTTTGTATTTCCACCTAAATATTCACCTAACTTAGTCACTTACATCATTACCTTCAAATCCTAGAGAATACTGACCAAATTCCTTGTCGGGATTTACTTAAAATATTTTCACCAAAATACCAGGTACCCAGAACATGAAAATTCTCAAAGTTGTCCAAACAGCCCCAAACTTTGCACACATGTTCTTGGGACCTTCCTTAACCTATTCTACATGTTTGTAATGCCAAGACCAGGTAAAAGTGTAAAAACTACTTTTACATTCAATTAATCATTAAGTGAAAACCACATAATCTACTTGTTCTCCCAATCACTTCCAATATCTCCAAGACTCTTACAACAATCAGACCAAAGGCAGAAATGTCTCAAGGAAGGTCCCATGGGGCTGTGTATGCGGTTGGGAGCTTTTGAGCAAGTGTCAGGTATTGCTGCCTTGCAAGCTTTCAGCAAATCTTTAAAACAGCCAATACCTCATAAGCAAGATTTGAAATGAATATACCAGGACTAAACCAAGATCCAAGCAGAATCATACAGTATTCAGGTGTATACTTGGTGTATAAAGCAAGAATATGGTTTCAGCATCTTTAGAACATATCACTGACTAAATGGAAAAGCCATATTGATGCAACTGCAATGCTGATTGGATCTAACCTAGGTGTCAGCTCTTGTAAAAAATAATAAGGGGCCTTGACACTGCCAGACACTTGCTTGCAAAATGAGAATTATGAATGCAATGATGCAAAATATGCAATCAGGGGATAGGTATAGTGACAGTTCTGAATGTAAAGTACTGTTAAAAGTCCAACAATTATAGTTTATACAAGTATCATCTTAGGAAAAGACAAATGTGAATCTCAGCAATATAAATGAGAAAATTCCATTGAATTATCAGCAGTTAGCCAATATTGCATGACAAAATACTAGACTAATGCAATCAATACTCTTTTGTTGGTCAACATTGTCTTGATATCAACAAATCTGCACCAGGAGTGGGCCAAGCCTGAAAAATATGGTTTATAGGTCTCTTACAGAGAGAGATTAACCAGACACTTAGATATATGCCAAAATGCAAAGCAGTGAATATCCACGCTGCCAGTGCTTGCTAAGTTTACCCACGTAGAGTATTTCAGTATACAGGTCCGGAATAACATATCAGAAACTAAGAAATTGGCAGCTGCAGAGAATGAAGCTTTTTAGCTCCAGTCCGGTTTTCACACTGTAAATGCGATCAGAAATCAGCTGCTGGGCTTATACTGCAATGCAGGCGCCAAATTGAGATTAATCAGTATTGATCAGAAATTGATTGCTGGGCTTACATGACCAGGCAGGCTTCCAATTAAAGTTTATACAACGTGGTCAATGAGATTGGCGCACGCACCAACGCCGGGTTGCGGAACAACTTCCCTTTTAGAGGATAGTAATATGATCTGGCAACATGGGCTAGTATGGCAAACAAAATACCACGGAACATCATGATAAACTCACTTTTAACCGAGCCAATCACCACTCTGATATTCCTTATTTGAAAGTGGTGGCGGAAATTGGTTTAGGTTGAGGCTTGTATGGCATCACATGGTGGATGCAATGCCCTGGTGAGACCGTTTGTGGAAGACGATGCGTACTGCGCGGAGCCCGAAGCTATGCTATGATCTAAGGGTTATTCTAGAGTGGCGCCACTATTTGATATATCACAAAGCAGGTATATTCTATACTCAGCGACATTTAGAAGTATTATTGAATAAAGCATTCTTTGTGGCTCTCTTCACCGCCCGCTCCATCCCTATGCTCAGTAATTCATGAATGCATCAACACACGTATATGAAATAATGGGGATTTATTGAATGTATATGCTATTATTTACGATTAACTTCGGGTATAAGGGCGTTCATTGCACAATTGGAGTACTGAAGCCATTGCCCTATTTGATGGTTACAAGCGTACGACCAACCATTGTTGCCATCGATAGAGAGATAAATCGAGTCACCTTGGCCGACTATGCCGGAGCCATAGCATTTTGCATCTCCACGCTTGCTGGTTAGCCCTCCCCAGCTTGGATAGCAGAAATCTCCACCATTGATACGGTAACATTGTCGCCCAAACACTGCGGTCCGGAACTCCTCGTTCTCGGAGCCCAGATTATCCACCAGCTGGCTCAGGCCAGAGCGCAAACTATAAGAACCGAAGTTTTTTCCAGTCACGTTTGCCAGGAACCGCCACTCATCGTTAACCCTAATTTGGGCAGTAAATACTGCGTCTGGCCCAGAGGGCTGAACATCGAGCCGCATTCTGTAGCTCTCACCTGTCTTCCAATCCAGGTTCATAGTTACTTTGGATCCTGGCTGCTCTGTGGCGTTCTGAGATACAGCATCGCGGGAGATAGCGGATATTTCTGTCTTGCCACTTTGGCCCCGGTCGAAAAGAGTGAAAACAAGCGACCTATGTGAGGAACTGTCTGCGTACAGGCTAAAGTACCCAGCGTCGAAATTTACGCCAGTCCACATTCCCGGTGACGCGTCTCCACCTTGAATTACTTCAATGTCGGATTCAAAGCTCGTTACAGTACCGATATTCCAATCCGGAAAGTCATTAGCAAGCCTGAACTGAGCAGCTTGAACCAAGGAGAGTGCGGATAGCAAGGATAACGGAAGGAAGGCTTTCATACTTAAGGATTTACTGTATACCGACATGAGCCAGAGTAGTCTTTATATACGGCAGAGATTCCCGGGTATTTACGGTCTGGATCAACATTTAACAGTTGCTTTTCAATCCGAAGTGCCTGGAAGAATTCGGGGATGCCAGATATGAACGGTTGACCAGCAGCCCTTGCACACACTTCTTTTCGATTCTCATGTGGCAAATCCTCATTCGACGCGCACAGACCGTAAGCAAAAGCCTCACACGAAAATAGATAGTAACGTGGGTTATTCTGGCTCCCACCGGGGATAGATAGTAGACCTCTGTCTCGTATAAATACTACAAGCCGACCCATTCATCAGAAAAACATAATGAAATTCAAGAGTCTCCTATTAGCCGTAACAGCCGGGCTTTTCCTTTCAGTCAAGAACACATCTGCCAGTGGACTGTGGATTTTTGGTAGCGGTAATGGCCAAAGCCTTGTTGGTGATGCCGGACCGTCCTATACCGGCTTTGTAACATCTGTGGAGGTTCCGGCTGGATACGACCCGGAAGGAACCTACTATTGTGCTGCAGGGTGGTACCTCGGGTACTTTGGCCTACAAAGCAACCCTGGTGATGTCCACGATGCGATATTTACAGTATGGAATATGGAGGATAACGTACCTCCCGAAGTGCTGGAAACCTATCCAAATGCCCAGGTTGAGTGGTGCCAGAGCGATGACTGCGCCGAGGGTCGGGCTGTCCAAATCAATGTTGTACCTGACCATGATTTCTGGAAGCCTGGAACCAAGTATTGGCTTATGGCAGAGATGGTGAAGGAAGGCAACGATGTAATATACACCGCCTCGATTTTCAAGGATGGCCAGTGGCATATATTCGGAAAAGTCCGGGGTCCGAACTACGCAAAGATGAGTGTGCCAGTTAACTATTATTATCAATTCCTTGAGGATTTCGTTGGGAATACAGATGCCCCCCGACGCGTAACATATGGAAACCAGTTTTACCGACTTGAAGGATCCGAAAAATGGGGGCCTATGGAATACTTCTCAGCTCAAGATGAAATGAGTGGAGTAAACACAACAGTGATTAACACGATGAAGCTAAGCCCAAGTGGCAATAGTTTTGACCTAGCACTTGACGGCCTCCTACCTGCCGGCAAGACTAACCCTACGCAAGTACCGCCTGTAGCATATGAGGAGCGCAATATCAAGAGTCTTCCATCTTTTCTCGGGATTGATACAATTGAGCTTCCCACACGTCCACATCTCGAGCCTTGGAGGGAGCCCAGCTCAGCACGGTGCCCACGTCCAGTGCTGCCACCTAAGTATGATCCCTCAACATCGCATAAGGACAATCGCACACAAGATACCTTGCTTCACAAGGGTATTACTCTTTCTTACGACGGGGACCGTGTTGTCGCTGAAGGGCCTAATCCTTCTTGTCCCAGACCAACTTTACCACCAGTGTATAAGCATTTGTAATAAACAAGCCCAGTATTAATTGTATCACTATTGCAAGTACACCCACAGCATTACCCACTGTAGCCATTTGAGGTGCAACTGGTCGTTGTGCCCATAGCGCTGATTACTGTATCCCGGGGTATGAGCCAGTAATAACTGGCATATTAGCATGCATGGATAGAAGTACTCGACCTTTTGAATCCAAACAAGAGTAACACTCATTTTGGAGAGTAGATATACCTAATTTGTAGGATGTGCAATATTTGCTCAATCATGATTCCAAGCCTTCAATGGCTTTCCGGATTGGAGGGTTGCCCTAGTGACAGGTTTTGAGTCAGATATGTGTTTTTTGAACGTGAAAGGCTTTGGTGCATGCCACTGAATATTCGTACTTTCACAGGGACTCATGGCAATTAACTCAACCAATTATTCTACTGCCGTGTGTTTCTCTTGCGGCTATACACGAACCCCGCTTAAATTGGTTAATCAGCATCACAACGCATGTGCATAATCAGCATCTCAATGCATGTGCATGAGCGTACAATGCTTCTGGGTAATCTGGAAGCTCTATAACCAGCCCTTTCCAAGAAAGGAGTAATTGTCTAGACCTTGGTTACGATTTAATACCTGATACATTTCGATCAGATTGAATCGTTACAATCTAGATTTTGCCGATGCATCATGGTGGGCTAAGATATGCATATGTATGGAACATTCCGGGGTTAGTGCCCTAGTAGGACGAAGAGGTTTTCCAAGAATCAGTTGCTTATTCTATTTTGGCTTATCTAATGAAATACCAGGCTCATTCTCCCGCTTTGTCCTAGAAAGGGATCCGAGCTATACTCCTATTGGGTATGCCAAGTACGAAGGTTGATATTCTATATTGTAATATTTTGAAGTAAAAGGTTCTATTACTAGGGCGCTGGCTTCGAAGTACACGCAGTCAGAAAATGCAAGAATGAATCAGGCTGGCACTTGGTAAGTTAGAAGAGGCACAAATACAAAGCAGATCACTTATACGCGGCTTCAACAATTACAAATATAATATGGTAAAAACGCAAACCATTACAAACGCAGAGTTTGTTGAAAGTTTTGAAATTACATCTAAATATTCACATAACTTAGTTGCTTAGATCTGAGTCTATACTTCTTAGATTCTGCACAAATCTCTGGTTAGGATTAACTTGAATTACAATATCATCATATCTGGTACGCACTGTTGTAAAAATTCGGAATTCCATCTAAATATTCACCTAACTTTATCACTTAGATCATTACCTTCAAATCCTAGAGAATACTGACCAAAATCCTTGTTGGGATTTACTTAGAATATTTACCCAGAACATGAAAATCTCATAGTTGTCCAAACAGCCCCAAACTTTGCACACATATTCTTGGGACTTTCATAAACCTATTCTACGTGTTTGCTATACCAAGACTATGTAAAAGTATAAAAACTACTTTGACATTCAATAAATCATTCAGTGAAAACCACATAAGCTACTTGTTCTTCCAATCACTTCCAGTATCTCCAAAACTCTTACAACAGAGTATGAGCCCCAAACTATTACTCTCTGCAATGTCTACTACTGCTATTACTGGAATATCTATCTCTGCTGAAAAGTTGGATGGATCTAACTACCAAGTGTAGAAGGTAAAGATGAAGATGCAGTTACAAGAAAGAGGCCTTAGGGATGCTGTCATGGGAGAAGACTGCCCTCCTAAAAATATGGGAGTGGAATCCTTCAAGTACCAGAAGAAAGAACAAAGTGCCATTGACTGCATTTGCCATAATGTCAAATACAAATTGCTCATTCAATGCTCAAGAGTAAACAGCAAAGAATGCCTGGAAGACATTAGAAGACACCTGTCAGTCATGTTCAGCTGCCAAGAAAATGTATCTTGGACAAAAACTCTTTGCTACAAAGATGCTGCCAGGAGAAGAAATGAAAAATCTAATCAACAAAACTACCCTTCTGGTGGATGAGATGGAATCCATGGGTAGAGGGTTAGGGGGGGAGACAGTCACCAACAGGTGAAATCTTTATTTCAGTTGAAACAAAGAAGCCAGCGCTACTGTTGTAGCTTTGATACAAGAGTGTGTAGCTGAGGGGAATTTGTAGGTAAGTTAATAAGAAGTGATGATAGTTCTTCAGTGCTCAAGACACTGTTCAGTGGGAAGGGGGGTAGGAAGAGAGGTAAGAATGACTTGTGAACAACATTAATGAGGGGAATGTGATAAGGATTGATATTCATCATAAAGGGAGTGTGCTGCTGCAGATATTGCTGCCAAAGGTCTGTCAAGTACTTCAGGTAGGCCAGCTTGGGTTTTTCTGACTGCAGAATATAATGAGCAAACTTCTTGACTTCAGGATCTCCAAGTATAGTTCTCCAGCAGGAGCCAGGTGTAGTGTGGTGTGTTCTCTTCCAGGCCTTTATCAGTGGGTTGTTGCAGTGGTGAAGTCAGAGATATAATCTGGTTCTAAGGTAGAGAAGTCTGATCTTATAGGGCATAAACCCAAAAGCACCAAGAATAGCATGTCTGTAGGGGCATTCAGGCAAATGAGGCACCAAGGAGGTAATGCACCATACTGCAAACTTGCCAGGCTTAGTGCAGTCTCTAGAAGTAAGAGAGAGAAGTGGTAAGCCAAATTCCAGGACAGGGAAGACAAACTGCTTGAGTAGAAGGAGGCAGCTGGGAGCTGAAGTTGTAGGAGGAGTAACAGCCAGTAGCTTGTGGAGTGCCTGTCTTGCCAGGATAATTCTCTTCTTCAGGTGTGCTCCAGAGTCTAGTCCAGTAGGAAGGAAAGGAAAGCCAAGATATGTAGCAGAAACCTGAGCAGGTAGAGTGGAGTTCTCCAAGTTGATGGGAGAGCCCAAAGGTACTGTTGTTGCAATGGAAAGCTGGAGATTATTCTTCTTAGGGTGTAGGTGTTATAGTAAGGGCTAGGAAAAGGTTAGAAGAGCAGGGGGTCTGGGGGACACAGTCCCCTAGAGAATAAAAAAGCAGGGGGTTTGGGGGATGCAATCCCCCATACTGCTCCCATACTCTTTAGATTCCCTTTGGATTACTTTTCTCTCATTCTTGGTTCTGGTCCCTTAGGGTTAGAATTCCTCCTCCTAACCCTTATCACCCTAACCATAAATATGTTTATCCTACAATTGGCACATTGTCTGCTCATATAGTGGGCATGTCTGGGCCAGTATTTATCTCCCTATACTGTCCATATGCTCTGTATAATTCTTGATGACTATTTAATTAATAAATTGTTACTTTTAATGTATATCTAATAATTAATGGGAATCATCCCAATCTGGCCACAATCCCATATTTTGATAAGCTTTGGGCACCATAAATTCCGCGGCCCTAATATGATAAAAAAACTCATGGCTAATACAAATTTTCTGTAACCGGACTGCTTTTACCAAATATAAAGTGTATTCCAAAGTTTAATATATATTATGGCTATAATAGAAACTTTATTTGACACCATTGCAGCCACTACTTGTGTTCTATGTGCACATGTATCCCGCAGGAATTGTAAAACTTAGCCACATGGTACAAAAGTGCTTTTATTTTTCATCATGATAGTTTTATATGAGTTCCTAACGCACTTTGAAAGTATGCAGTAGCCATACCCCAACAGATTTTAAGGATGTCCACTAGTTACATCTACTTGTGTCTAACAAGAGCCATCAATTGTCAGCCACGCAATACTGAAATTTAGGGTTAGGGGGAGGAAAGTCACCAAGTGGTGAAATCTTTAGGGGGAGGAAAGTCACCAAGTGGTGAAATCTTTATTTACTTATGACAAGTATCTAAAGAAGCCAAGTTGATCTGAAGTTAATCCTAGAAAGCTAGGTCTGAGAGATATTTTCCTGGTAAGCCAGGTCTGAGAGTTGAGAAGCTGAGTGGTACTATATTTCCTAGTTAGCTAGGTCTGAGAGAGGTTTCCTGGAAAGCCAGGCCTGAGAAGTGAGAATCTGAATATAACTGAGCTAAGTTATACTGGTTTGCGGTAGCTGAATTGTGGCCGGAATGGCCAGTAGACTGGGGGAACTGAGATGAATTTCTGGGTGATCACTGGGTTAGGGTTAGGGTTAGGTTTCTAGACACTTTATTGGGAATTTCATATCAAGTGCTTGTCAATTAAGATAGTATCCTTGTAACATGCAATAAAGAGGGAGTAATTGGAATCAATATGGGATGCACTTCAGACTTGGGAAGGGATAGCATTCACTAAAGTCTTATCTATAATAATTCTGGCCTAATTGCTGATATCAAAGCTGAAAGCCTTAATTTCAAAGCTTTTTGGTTGTGAAATTGAAATAGTGCATCAGTATCCTCGAATCCAAAGCATTTGTCAGCATGAGTGTAGTGAAAGTATTTCTGACACTTAGGACATTTGGATCCTAAACATAGTGTGCTCATTCTCCATCTGATAGCTTGAAATGCAAAGAATGTTTCTTTCATATATAATGAGACATCTGCATGACTATGTGCATGGCGGCTACTTACTGCAATCAATCCTACTTTGTCATGGGGCCTAGTGGCCCTAGAGATGTTGTAAAGCTTTCTCTCAGCCATTGCAAGGTCAAATAATATTTGACAATTAGAAGAAAAACCAGCATTGCAAGCTAGGAACTTTTTGTAGCCTTCTGGCTTGTGTATATCTTGCAAAATTAATGAGTCTGAAGTGGTAGCTACTTTCTGAGACTTAATGATATTCACTAAGCCTTGTAATGGATTTTCAAGGGAGGACTTAGCATAATGCATGCCAAATCTAATCCCAAGAGTCTCAAATCTGTCAGGTATGGACTCTATACCGCAAAGACTCTGAATGAGCCTACAGTACTGTCTTGAGTGATATATAGAGGCATTGACAACCCATCCAAGTGATTGTTGTTGAACTAGTGCAAGTTGTTGCCACTAAGAACTTTGAAGTGATAACTGCATCATTGGGGCTGCAAACTCCCACCTGGATCGGATGAAAGCCCTAAATAGGTGCAACCTAATGAGAGGAGGCCATCTGGCACCCTTGAGCTGGAGTAGCTTCAGTGTATTTGAAGCTTTAGTAACACACCTTTGTACATACATTGGCCAGTCAATGCCTTCTTGGGTAACTGGAAGACCCAGATAGTAATATGACTTAGGTTTTGG
>MCFE01000960.1:0-23742 GCA_002104905.1 Basidiobolus meristosporus CBS 931.73
CATCCATGAGCGCATTGCTGACACAGCCTTTTTTGGAATTGCCCTGCTTGATGCACTAAGTGTCAGGGCAGGCAGTTGTCCAGCTGTTTTTGTGCTGTTATTTGCAGCGGTGTTTGGATGGGACCCAGACATTGTGACATTATTTTATGACATTTTACATATGAAAGTGAGTCAAACCAATGGGGAAATAGTGATATATATACATAAGTGTCAGGTGACACAGCATTACTTACAATGCTAATTGTAGTAGGTCATTATTGAATCCTACATTCATGTAGGTGCAATGTTGTAAATAACAGACTGTTGTATACTGACATCAATATTTAACAAAAAGTAGCATAAAACCTTTACATTGTTGAGCGTCAAGCTGTATACACTAAGGACAATTTTTTTTGATTCAACTTTGTGACTGCAGTAAGGATGTACTATGCAGCTATTGTTACAATTCACTGAGCCATGAAGCACATCAGTGGCATAGGAAGTACTGCAAGGATCATAACCTGTATCTTGCCACACCAGTTGTATTTGTGCATACATCAGTCACACTGTACTAACAATATCTTACTGGCCACTTAATATTTCTACAACAGCTCTTAGCTGCACTTGTCACCATGTGCAAGCTGAGTCAAGTGAGTTTGCAACACCATTTGGCTCACCTCAGCCTTCTGACTATGGCCTGTAGAGTAATAGCTCTGATGGAGAAGGCTTACTGATGGATTTAGTGCCTATATCCTCTCACTACAGTATCCACAATGAGACTGGAAAAGTCCTAATATGCAATCAGACAGCACCTTTAGGAAAAAATGGTAAGGAAACATTACAAAGTCAAGAGAGCTCAGTTGCCCATTTATTTGTAAATAATGCATTGTGGTGGCTAGACCAGGTGGCATGTATCCATCAATATCAGTAATGCAAGCTTTGAGAAGTTACTGCCACTTCTTGACAAATCACATCATGTTGCAACTTAACATGTACTTGCTACAAATAGATAACCATCATGTGGCTGGCAATGTATGACCCAGAGATTTTCCTGATACCAGCATGTGCTAATGGCTGTATGAGATTCACATCAGAAAATACCACCATTGAAAAGTATCTAGCTTGTCTGGAGTCCACTACAACAGGAGGAAAACACTGTTCACACTCCATATACATGTGGCAGTAATTGCCGGTCAAAAAAACACACACAGTCCAACAAATATTGTGATGTTGTAAAGAACTGCAGTCAGTATCAATCAGGTGTAAATACTCGTGATATACTTGATGGCAAGCATTAAAAACAGCTGAGAAGCAAGGGCTACCTTACAGATATGTATAACCATGCCTTTGCCTCTGCACTCAATGGACTCTCATTGACCAAGTACTCTACCAGCAAATCCTGCTGACCACAGATTCTCATTTACTTAAATCTGCTGCTAATCTTATGGCATCTGTGTAGAAATACAATTGTAGTCTCCCTGATATCTTGGCATAAATCACTGTCCAGTCAGGATAGCCACACATATCCATTGCCAGCTGAATTTTGAATGTTATCTAGTGGAATACTAGTATAAGGCCATCATCTCAATGTACACATTATTGTTGGCATCAGAGGCACCCTAGCCATCAGCAAGATAGTCAACTTCACTGGGTACATTAGATAGTATTGCTGTCCAATTTGTCAAATCCCAGGGATATACTTCATTACTCACACACACATATTTATTATTTTAACACCTACACCACAAGCATCATCTTCCCACAGAGAGAATATATAGAAGTCAGCTTGCAACTGCAGCAAAGCTGGCAAGCTATTAACCATTGGCTAACATCTGGTATCAATGAAGCACTGGTGATACAAACAATAGAGGGAATCCATTGAAGCCATAGCTTTTCACTGTGAGCAATACACTCCCTTTTCAACAATATCCTTAAACTTGAGACCAAGTTATGCATTGCCATTTCAAGTGAAATACAGCCTGTGACCTACCAGAAAAGATGGAAAGAATTAACAAAATATTACAAAGTATTTGGAACCTAAAATAATACTCTCAAGCCTTAGTCTAAATTAATATGCATATGCAACACTACAAATGCAAGGTCTGGCTGAACTGGTTATGTATTTCATTTCTACCCACAGTACACTGGAAGCATGGGGAGTCATCTGATTACATTGAAGAAGTAATTATCCAGAAGCAGATCACCAATGCCAATCTGCCACATCTGGAGCTTTTAAGCAAAGTGTTTGCAACAGGATTTCAGTGGCTATAATACAAGTATAAATCTGAATGCACAGATATCTGCTGTCACTGCATCCATTCTCTTCTCCACCTTGCTGGTGTATGAAGAATATTGGACCTTACTTCAACTTTTTGGAGTTTCCTATGGTGAGGATGTGGGGGGACAGGAAGTGAAGTCAAGTTGTAAGTACTGCCATATCCCAATCTTATCAAGAATATTACCTTCAAGGCTCCTATGGGTGAGATGACTTGCAGCAAGAAGGGCAGCCAGAAAGAGTCAGAAAATACAGAGGACAGATGTACATATGGAGACACCTATGCCTATGGCATTAAGAAGCTAAGCAGCCCCAATGCGCAGGTAATCAGTTAAGTAATGCAAAGTTGGGTTGGGTGCAACGAGCAACTAATTTTTATCAAGAAAGCTCTACCAAGATATGCCAGATTTCTCAAAGTCACAAGCCAACTTCTACACCATTCAATACGGAATTCAAACAAACAAAAGCCAGAGTGCTCCTTTAAGGGGACTAGAATCTAGTGGGGAGAAGGAATATGCTGACTAAATACCAAGAAGTTCTTTGCAGATATTTGGGAGGTATTCATGGCAGAAGTGGCAACAACCAAGCATATGTTTGTAAGATATATATGTTGCCAGCAGTACAAGGTATAAGGCAACTTTGCAAGTATCACATTAATAAGCCATAAAGTTGAGGTAATAGAAGTATGGCAATTGTGGAATACCTAAGGTAATAGTGGGTAAGCAAATAAGGAGGGGTAATTTTACAGTGAAATATATGAATTGCCCAAGCCTATGACATCATTAGACAGAGTATTGCCAGAATAAATCCAGAATGTGAAAGTGGTCTTCCTGCTAGGATGGAGGAATACTGACCTGTTGCATACCTTGCAACACAATAGTTTTACATGTGAATACCATGCATCCATTAGCACATGCTTGCATCAGGAGGGTCCCTAGGTCATAGGTTGCCAGCTGCACATAAGTTGTCCATTTTACAATAGACTTGTTCTGTTGGATAGTGCCACATAGTGCCAGCCTGTTTATGGTACCGGATCAATCTGGCACTATTTGGCACTATAATTTCTACCATCATGCCAGTGGTAGGTTATAGTTACTGGTAATTTTACTCAATTTTACTTATGTTGCTCAGAGTAGTGCTTTCCTTGCTTTATTTACTCTTCATAATGCTCCAGACACATTTCTCTCAGTGGATGTCTTCTTGTATGAATATACTGTGCATTGATAAGTATCTTACCTATTTTACCTATTCTGCTGTGTTCTCCTGTATATGACTTTCCTCTGTACTTACCTGCCAATATGCTGAATATCTGCAGATATCCAAATGTGTGCCTACCATCCCTCTGAAATGATTAAATATCTCATTGTAGAGCTTCTGCTTCCTGCTAAGCACACCATTCTTTGGCTTCCAATAAGCTGTAATACATCCTAATCTCTGACAATCCTCTCCTATATAGGCTAAGTCTTCCATACATTTCTCCCCTCTACTGAATTCTGGATGATTCTCTACCCAGAGTGCTTTGTCATGCCTACTTCCAGCAAATGGCCCACTAAACCAGATGATGTTACCCTCAATGTCAGACAGTGCTTGAAACTTCACACAGTGTGCCTTGTACTTGGCATTATAAAAGTGCCTCTACCCTCTAGAAGGTCTGTAAATCCTGACTGGGAAGGTTTCCAAAATACTTCTTATATGGAACCTGTTGCTGAGCACTCTGGGATATGGAAGTCTATTGGAGCTTCTAAACCCAGTACTCCAAGCTTGCTCTAAGTCATTCATACCCTCTGCAAGATGGTTCTCCATTGCTGTCAGCTGAAAATCAAAGCTTCTAGGACTTTTGTTGCCATGGATGGTGGGAAGAAACCTTGTAGGGCAATAGTTCTTGTAATAGCAGAGAAGCTTAACAAGGGATCTCCTTGACTAGATTGGGGTAGATGGACCACATTACTTGGTATAGATCTTCTCTAGTGTGCCAAAAGGAAATCCAGTGGTAGTGATGGGATTGATAAGAAAAGACCATTCAGATGAGTAAGTCATATTGATATTGGGAGGATTGTACTGAGATGATTTGATTTTATTTTGCACAATCAGCTTTATTTATCTGATTTTCCATGCACTATGATTGAATCTCCATCAATTGACATGTATCCCATCATTATGTTGCAAAAATCATCCTCAAACAATGACTGGGTATTATTATTGATGTTTTACTCACAAGTCTATAATCAATTAGGAAATCTGCAATTGATGTGATCTAATCCATGTCAATGTGATCCAAGATGTATCATGCATAATATATGGAAAATTCAAGAATCACATTAGTTTTCATATGTGCTTCATATAAGACCAGGTTGATACCAATAAACCATTGTATAAATATCCAAATCCATCACTATGGTCCCTATACCAAGTCTCAACCCATCTTTAGCTCAACCCAGAAAAAATCCATACCCCAGCTCACAAGCATGGTCTGGACTGGAAAAGGCAATATTGGATCTGTTCAAGTTCTTGCCAAATGATTTCAGTATGGTGCAAGTGTCCATGATGAGCCTTCATACTGATATTTGGGCACTACCCATTAATCTAGCAGAACTAGATACCTCAGAGAGTCAACAAAGATGGAAGAACCTGAGTAGAAAGCTACGCCATGAGTTCTACATTAAGATGCCAGCAGATGTGTGTAAGAAGATATATAACAAGACAAGTTTTGAAATCAAGAATGAGCTGAGTGTGAGGGGACTTGATGAGGAAGCTGCGCGGGAAAAATTTTGCGCGCAATTTGCACAGTACAGGCCAGACATGTTTGTTTGTGCCTTGACTTTGTATACCTTGCTGTGTTGTTGTAATCCATCAATCAACTGAAGAACCCATGCTGCTCAGACCAGAAGGACAACAAGAACTATGAGCTATCACTTATTAGACTGAATTTCAACTTGGTCAATTCCAGTGTATGTGAAACAAGTGAGCATAGCAAGACACAATTCTGTACAGCACTTGAAAAGGCACCCAGATGTTGCTCATAGTGGTATTACAGGGAAATTCCTTTACTCCAGCATCCCAGTAGGTCCAGACTCTTTGAAGGAATATTCAGATGTATTTCCAGATGATCTTGCAAGCCTACCACCAGTCAGAGATGTGGGTCATGCCACTTACACAGAAGATAGCCCTCCAGAGAGTAAGACATCTTGCAGATATGAGTCCATTGGAGTTGGAAGAAATGAAGAGACAGGTAGATCAGTTGTTGGAGCAGAATATATCAGAGCCAGCAAGTCACCTTGGGGAGTGTTGCAATTTAAGAAGTGATTTGGATATAAGGAACTTATTAAGAAATAGTGATAATAGTTGAACTGTTGTTTATTCATAAAGAAGCTCAGTATTTATACCTTTGTAGAAGTAATACAGCTGTAACCCCAAGTAGGGAGGGTTTCTCAATATTCAGGAGCATTCTGTAACAGTTTCAGGGTTAGTACATAATGTTTGGTAATCGTGCTAATTTGATCCTGACTATAGGGGAATAATCATAAGATTGTATATCTGGAGAAAGTGGCAAAGTTAAGGCAGTAAATGAGTCCTACAGTGACTAAGACTAGTCTAGAATTGTTAAGTAAATTTTTAGCTGCTGAATGATACCAAATAGTCCAATATTTCAACACTCCCCCTCAGCTAAATAATTTCTTAATCCCAATTTCTCTCTAAGGATCTCAAACTGTGGCCTAGCTAGTGGTTTTGTCAATATGTCTGCCACCATTTTGTCAGTTGGGCAGTAAACTAACTCCACTAAGTTATTTTCTACAGCTTCCCTCACAAAGTGATGTTGTATATCAATGTGCTTAGTTCTGGCATGATTAGTATGATTTCTAGCTAATGAAATACAACTTTGATTATCCTTGTAAATACATGTTTGTTCACCTGAATTAAAACCTAAGTCTTTGAATAATTTTTGTAGCCATATAGCCTCCTTAGTTGCTTGACATGCAGCCATATATTTGGCTTCAGTTGTAGATAGTGCCACAGTTGGTTGTTTCTTGCAATTCCAAGTAATAGCTGCACCAGCATAAAGAAATACATAGCCTGTGGTAGAGCGTCTGTCAATCAGATCCCTACCTCAATCTGAATCACTATAACCATCAAATTTTTGCCTATTAGCTGCTCCAGAGTATTCCAGTACCATATTTATGGTACCTTGTAGATATTTGAAAATCTGCTTAACTGCTGCAATTTGATCCAATCCATAATTCTGCAGGAATTGACTGACTATTCCAACTGCTACTGCAATATCTGGATGTGTAGACACCATCAAGTACATTAGGCTACCAACATTTGATTGATAGGGAAAGTTTTGGTCCATATTTGAGCCGTTTTCATCTATAACTGGCTGAGGTTTGCTTAATTTCAGGTTATTGTCCATAGGGGTTGCTGCAGGTTTGCAATTTTCCATTTTGAAGCGTCTAAGAATGTTCCTGATGTACTTAGACTGATTCAGCACAGTTTTCTGCGTAGGTATGTCAAATTAGACCTCAATTCCAAGAAAATAGCTCAATTTTCCAAGATCTTTCATCTCAAACTTGCTGAAGAGATCCAATTTTGTCTGTTTAAGTGCCTCTTGGCCACTTGTAGCTATAATTAGGTCATCCACATAAAGAACTAGGATGATCACACCCTTTTTGAGCTGTTTCACATATATACTGTGATCTGCAGTGCTACAAGAGAACCCAATTTTCTAGAACTTTGTCATTAGTAATCACTTGGCAATCAGGAAAAGTATTTAAGTGAAAGCAATCCCTCATCAATAAATCATCCCTTCTATCAGTAACACTTCTACCTTATTGATTAGCAGTTGATCACTGCACCTGCCTTCAACAGTACATCTAAGACCTGCCATCAAGGAGCTTTTCAGGGTAGTGCACAAGACACACAGAGGCCTTTGGAGACACTTGGAGCACCTAGGAAGCTAGAGAAGCAGGAGCTTTTACCATAGTGACATATTGACAAAGACACCAGCAGTTTAGACACAGAGGTTATTGCACCCATCAGACACCTCACACACCTTGAGTTGTGTAGCTTCTCCCAGGAGTACCTCTACACCACCACAGCAGTAGCAACAGATTCAGCCCAAAACCTGCAGTCCATTCCCTTATCATGTACCATAGATCTTCCCATCTCTACTATTGTACTATTTGCACGTTCTGCTACTCCATTTTGCTGTGGAGTATGAGGAACTGTGGTCTGTTGAAGTATACCAGTAGACAAACAGTATTTTGCAAACTCCTTTGAGCAGTATTCTCCTCCATTGCCACTTTGTAGTACCTTCAATTTACACCCAGTTTGTGTTTCTGCCATGTTCTTGAAGTGCTTAAACATCTCTAAAGCTTCATCCTTTGTTTTGAGGAAGTACACCCATGTATATCTTGTCTTGTCATCAATAAACGTCATAAAGTATCTCTTGGCTCCAAAGGACAGTATTCTCATGGGGCCACATATGTCTGAGTGTACAATAGCCAATATTTTGGTGGCATTGATTCCCTCTGAGCTCTTGAAATGTTGCCTAGCTTGTTTGCCATATGAACATCCCTTACAAACATTCAATTTGATTGGAATCAAGTTTTTAGGCCCAAAACAAGCTAATTTTTCACCAATTGGCTCATTTTCTGTTCACCTATGTGTCCTAGCCTCCTATGCCATGTCTCCCAGTTGGTTTCATCAGTTTCAGCAATGTTGCCATACTCAGGTACAATGATCTTGCATTGTAACTTGTATATATTGTGATCTCTGATTTCCAAAGCTAATTTTTGTCCATTTTCACTCAATATTGAGCAGCTCAGATTAGTAAAAACAAATTTCAGTCCCTGGGTAGTTGCTTTACTGACTGAGAGTAGGTTCTTAGCTATTCCAGGTACATAGAGTACATCAGTCAGTTTTGCTATTGTTTCCCCTGAGTTATCACTCATATTTGGTTGTATAGACCCACTGGTGGTAGCTTCCAATGCAGAGTTATCTCCCAGAAAAACCTTTCTTACAAGAATAGTCTTTAAGTTGCTGAACCAATCCTTTATACCACAAATATGCTGTGATGCTCCAGAGTCAATATACCACTCATTACTTTGGTTACTTGCACTCTCTTGTACAGTTACAAATAACTGTTCATCAGTAGTTATATGGTTTGCTTGCTCTAGTTTCTGTTTTTTGTCTGCTTGTTTCTTCTTGCATTCTCTTGCCCAGTGTCCTGGCTTTTTATATTAGTTACAGCAGCCAGGTTTTCTTCTGTTTTGTTGCTTTCCCTTCTTTTCTGTATGCCCTTCTGAACTGAAAAAAGCATTATCTTCAATTTTCTCTGCTTGATCATTACGTCTGAGTTCTTCATGGAGAAGTCTTCCTTTGACATAGTCTAAAGTCAAGTTGTCTTCTCTGCTTTCAAAAGAAAGTATGAGTTGCTCATACTTGTCTGGTAGGCTGCAAAGCAGACAGAGTATCTTTTCTTCATCATCTACACCAGCATTAATACTGTAAAGTTCTTCTGCAAGTGTCTCCATTCTGGTAATGAGTTGTAGCATGTCATCATCTGGCTTCTTCCTCATGTTGAAGAGCTTTTGTTTGAAATAAAGCTTGCTAGATACTGACTTTACACTAAAGATCTTCTCTAAGGATTCCCATGCTGCTTTGGCAGTATTTGAGGCATGGATTTGTTCAATGAAGGAGTCTTGCACATTGATGCATATGGCATTGAAGGCCTTTCTCTCCTTCTCTTGAAACTTCTCCACATCTTCTGCTGTTCCTTTGCGCTCAACTTCCTTTCCTGTGACTATGTTCCAAAGTTTTTTTTCCTCAAGGTGGATCTGCATCTTGATTCTCCAAAGTCTGTAGTTCTTCCCATCAAACCTCTCCTTTACAGGGAAGATGTTGGTATTGCTTTGTTTGCTGGTAGAAGTCATCTTTAGAATCAATTAAGACAATCAGGGCTAATAACCTGTTGCAATTTAAGAAGTGATTTGGATATAAGGAACTTATTAAGAAATAGTGATAATAGTTGAACTGTTGTTTATTCATAAAGAAGCTCAGTATTTATACCTTTGTAGAAGTAATACAGCTGTAACACTAAGTAGGGAGGGTTTCTCAATATTCAGGAGCATTCTGTAACAGTTTCAGGGTTAGTACATAATGTTTGGTAATAGTGCTAATTTGATCCTGACTATAGGGGAATAATCATAAGATCATATATCTGGAGAAAGTGGCAAAGGTAACGCAGTAAATGAGTCCTACAATGACTAAGACTAGCCTAGAATTGTCAAGTAAATTTTTAGCTGCTGAATGATACCAAATAGTCCAATATTTCAACAGGGAGCACCATTACTTCTTGTAAAAAAAAAGGATGGAACACTTAAAATGTGGATTGGCTACAGAGCCCTTAACTCAGTTACTGTGGAGAAAAAGTGCCCCATACCTTGGATTGATGAGCTTGTGGACCAACTCAATGTAGCCACTATTTTCCGCAAGAATGACCTCATGTCAGGATAAAACCAGAATAGGGTGGAACCTGATGACATCACCAAAACAGCATTCAGGACCAGATATGGACATTACAAGTGCCTAGTCAAGAGTTTTGGCCACACCAATGCCCCTGTAACATTAATGACCTTGATGCAAACAGTCTTCTAGGAATACTTAGAGAAGTTGGTGATAATCTACCTAGATGACATACTGATGTATAGCAAGAAAGAAGAGGAAAACTTGGTGCACATTGAAAAGGTCTCAAAGAAGCTAAGAGAGAACAGGCTCTTTGACAAGCTACCCAAGTGTGAATTCCTCAAGGAGCATGTTGAATAGCTGGGACACATAGTGACTAGCACTGGAGTGATCTTAGACCCTAAGAGTGCTCAAGTCATCAAGAATCTGAAGTAGTACCATAGTGTATCAGAACTCAGTTCATTCCTTGGAATGGTTTCCTAATATTGGAGATTTGTCAAGTCCTTTGCATGTATTGCAGCCCCTTTGACTGATATTCTCAAGAAAGACAACACCATGAAGTGTGACATAGCTTGTGAGACTACCTTGCAAATGCTCAAAAATCAACATGATTAGCTGTCAAGCTCAAGAATCACAGACTTCAGAAAAGAGTTTACTCTGTGCACAGATGCTTCAGACTATGCAATTGGTGGGGTACTGAGCCAGGAACATTAGGGAGAGGACTATACAGTTGCTCTTGAGTCCAATAAACTCAATCAGCACAACAGAATCATCCAGTGGATCAGAAGGAGATGCCTGCCATAACAAACTACTTGAAGACCTGGAGATGCTGCTTTGAAGGAGCCAAGTGCACTGAGAAGACAAATCATGCCTCACTCAAGTATATTTTTACTCAGAAAGTACTCTCCAGAAGAATGCCAAGATGGAGTGAATACATTCAGCTGTTTAACCTGGAGATTGTCTACTTCCCTGGGAACAACAACATGGTTGCTGATGCCTTTTCAGGATTAGAACAAGTTGCGCAACTCAACTTGGTGCATGAATTAGATTGGCCTAGCTTATTTTGAAAGTATTTTGAGGACCAAGATATTCCTAAAGACATGGATGAGGAGATCAAGAAGACAATGTGGGATGAAGCTAGCAAATTTGTGGGATAGGATGAAACACTTTACCAAATGGTTGATGGAAGCCCTATTGCTTATTGCCTTTGTGTTGCTTGCCTGGATTTGATACATAAGCTACACAATGGCTATCAACAACTTGAAATTAAAGAAACCTACAGCCAGGTAAAAGCTAGTGCATGGTAGCCTTGGAGCCTGTAAAACCATATGAAAGATGGGGAAGAGACTTTATTGGAAGACTGCCAACCATCAGGAAATGCAAGTGTTTGATCCTACTAGCAATTGCCCATTCCACCAAATGGCCAGTGACTAAAGCAATACCTGTAACCAGTGAGCAGAAGTTGCAAGCTTCACCTACCTTGAGATCCTTATGAAGTTTGGATGCCCTGTACAGATTTTTTATTATAGAGAAGCAAACTCTATGGCAAAGACATTGGAAGCTTTCAAGGATATACAGCAGATCAAAGACTTGGAAACCTAGGCATATCACCCTAGAGCTAGTGGAGTCACTGAGCACCTGGATGGATTATTTGGAAAAATGCTGGCCAAGTATGCAAATGCAGTTGTCAGTAGATAGGATGAGTATATAAACCACCACTTTTTGTATGCAGAGTCAGAGTACACAACACCACCCAACAATTGTCATTTTACTTAGTCTATGGATGTGAACCAAGGATTCCAGGAGATCTCAGACAACCAAGGCTTACAGATGCCTTAGAAGATGAGCACAGTCAGCCAAGTAGACACCTGTAGCTGGAACAAAGAGATCAAGAGGCACAGGTCAAAGTATCTCAAAGTGCAGAAAAGATAAAGCAGAGATTTGATAAGACTATAGCACCAGAAGCATTGACAGTTGCAAACTTTATATTGCTGAGAAACAATACTTAGAAGAGGTTTGAGCTACAATGATGGGACTTTTTCAGATAATCAGAGAATGTTCATTAGCAACTTACCAACTAGTGAGCAAAGTAGGGAATATCCTGGAATATTTAGCTTATAGAGTCAGACTAAGCTTGCAAAACTTGCCATCAATACTGAATCATCAAGATTTTGGCATCACAAAATAGAGATTCAGGAGAACCCTCTCAACTTTGTTAGGGGAAAATGTTATGACCTACCACTTGAATGCTTAAGTTGGATGAGTTTTTAGTCAAATCAATTAGTTATATGCTTAGTCTATCAATTTATTGTTACAAGTCTTAGTGTAAGAGTTGTAAGGGAATAGAGAGTTTAGCTAGTAGTGTATTCACTAAATATTAAACTGGTTTTTATTGAGGTTCCAGCAGCTCCTTATGTAGGTTTTGCCAGATCAGTTGCTGACTAATTACACTTCCTAATGTAGGGTGTGGCTGATGACTCATTTGATTGCATCATCATCACCAAATAATATCCTACATAATATGTCTATTGCTGTCTGATAAGGATCTGCTGATTCATTTGCTGACTATTGCTACTGATTTGATAGATAACACCAATATACTGATAGGCTAAAAATATACCTAATTGATTTGACTAAAAACTGATCTAACTTAAACATTCAAGTAATAGATCATAACAGTATCAGTGATATCTATCAAATAAGTAACATTAGTCAGCAAATGAATCAGCAGATCTAAAGTATAATATCAGATTTATACACAAGTCTAAGTTCAAGTCTTCTGGTAGTCAGAAATGAATCACAGCAAAGCCATAGAACTTTTCCATGCCAAGGACTCTACAACCAGAGATTGGCTTGAATCAGTGCCCAAGAATATCTCAGAGGTCATCATTTCAGTATGCAAGGCAGTAGATCCAACCTAGTTAGAAATAGCCCAAATTACTATGTTGATGATGGTGCAAACTTAGCTGATGACAATTCAGTCCATGCTACTAATCTACAGAAGGCAAAATGCTATGAGAGTCTTAGAGATATCAGAAGTGATTGGGAAAACAAGAAGATAATGTTGTTTTCAGATACTGATTAATCAAATATAAGATTGTATTGTTACTTTTACATGGTATTGGGATTACAAACATATATAATTGCCTGGGAAAGGTCCCAAGATTACATTTGCAAAATTTGGGGCTGTTTGGAGAAGTTTGAGAATGTTTATGCTTTGGGTACCTGATATATTGGTGAAAATATTCAAGTCAAAACTGACAGGGAGTTCAGTGAGTATTTAGCAAGAGCTGCAGGTATTGATCTAGGCCACTAAGTTGAGTGAATTTTAGGTGGAAATACAAAGTTTTACAGCACTCCCACTCAGCCAAATGTTTGTTATGGCTAGTCCCAATTATGACCCAAATCATTCAAATTTGTCCCCAGCTAATGATTTGGTAAATATGTCTACAATGATTTCATCTGTATGATGGTAGGGTATGTTAACTAAGTTATCCTCTATGGCACTATGTATGACATGATGTCTAATATCCACATGCTTAGTTCTAGCATTTGTTATGATCTACTGCTTGAATATTTAATTAAGATCAGTATATAGTCAAATCAATTAGCCTTATAATTAGCCTATCAACATCAGCTTTTAATCCCATCAAGTAATCTTATGTTGATCTTATCAGTATAACAGTGCTAACAATCATATCAGTAGTAATAGTCTGCAGATGAATCAGCTGATCATTATCAGTCAGAAATATATATATAAGAAAGATCTAATTGGGTGATGATGATGCAATCAAATGAGTCATCAGCCACAACCTACATTGGTCAATACAATCAGTCAGCAATTGATATGGTAAAGTGTATTTAAGAAGCTGCCAAAACTTCAAAAAAAATTATATCAAGTTTTAGTAAATACACCACTGGCTAAACTCTAGATTCCTCTGCAACTCTGAAATTAAGACTTGCAACACATGAAAGGTTAAATTTACCTAATGCTATACATCATTGTATATCATGATTTAGAGTTATAGGCATTATCTGACATAAGCTTAAGACTCTGAATAGCTTTCTTAGCCACATTGCTTTTTTTTAGCATCACAGACTGCTATATATTCAGCCAAAGTGATAGAAAATGCAACCATTAGTTGCTTTCTTAAATGCCATGAAATTGTGCCTTGGAGAGGTGTATTCTGCAATGGATCATCTGTATTTTATCCCCAATCACCATCAGAGCATTGCACAAGATCTTCTGTATGTGCAGTCAAGCGGTGTTGTCAAAAAAGATATTTACAACAGCCTTCTCCACACCAAAGCTCCAACCACAGAGTCAAAAGCTTTGGATATATCAGTAAGAGCTGTTGAAAGTTAGTACTTTAGAGCATGATCAAGACTTAGAGCTGTTGTTGGGGTCTTTGAGATATTGGAAGTGACTGGGCAAGCCAATAGATTATGTGGTGTCACTTAATGATATATTGAATATAACAGTAGTTTACCATACTCTTACTTGAGCTTGGCTTAATAAACACATAGAATAGGTTTAAGAAGGTCCTAAGAACATGCTTGTAAAGTGTGAGCCTACTTGGACAACCTTGAGAATCTTCATGCCCTGGTCACATGATGTTTTGGTGAGAATATTCCTAATAGTCCTGACAAGGAACTAGATTAACTTTCTCTGATACTTGTAGGCTACACTGAAGATATTTCAAGTAAGTCCTCACAAGAAACCTTGTTAATATTCCCAAAGATTTGTAGGTTACACCAAAGCCTATGCTCTGGCAGCTACACTGAATTCCATGAGTGTAATAATATTCTTGTTCCATTGGACAGTACTACATTGAGCCACAAGTACTAATTAGTGCTATTATATGCCAAAGAATCATGGCAGTCCCATATCCAGCCAAACTATGTTACAAATGCTTCTACATCTTTATTCAAAGCTGCTTTGATGCTTCACCCTCTATGTTGGAAAATCCATATTTTGACCTTTTTTTTAAACTCAATGTTGTACATTGTGTGTTAGAGCTCAGAAGGATTGAAGACATGCAATTGGCATGAACAATATTGATTCCAAATATAAGGTCAAAATATGGATTTTACCTAGCGCAGTGGGTGAAACACAGGGGCTGCTTTGCATGAAGATTCAAGTGGTTGAATATATGGCAGCCTGTAGAGCTACTAAAGCTGCAACATAGTTAGGAAAGCCTTATGGACATTTAGGCAATTATCAACAAGCCCTCAATACATTACTTCAAGATAATTAAGGATGTATGTAATTGGGTGGTCATGTTGCTTTTAATGCAAGAACCAAGCACTTCAGAACTAGATATCATTTATAATACTCATGAAAAATAATTTGGCCCTGCATGTGGATCTCATCCCAATCAGCAAACAGGATCCAGTTTAGAGACTGCCATAATACCAGCGGCTTGGTATTAGTGACCCTCCTAACAATCTTATGATAGGATCATGATGGTGTTTTGCTAATTTTTACTACCAAATAAAGGGATAAAACATGACAATATTTTATTGGTGTTGTGACAATATTTGCATGGTGTTGTTGCAGTCTTATAGAGCGCTATAAATATCTTAAATAGATCCAGTTGGCCAGGACATCTAATTTCCTTATATGGCAAGAGACTTGATGGTATATTGATGGCCTCACAGTGAGACTCTGATGGCATTGTATTTGCAGTATGACAGCCTACTGCTGGTTCTGTATAATGCTATTGTACCAATTTACCAAATGGTATTTTCTTTTTCTACCTCCCCTTGTGCAATTCATATATTCCACAGCAGAATCACCCCTCTTTATTTGCTTACCCACTACTATCTGGGGTATTCATGTATAGTTCAAGTCAAAAAAAACTATGGCCTCCTGCTTACTAACCTCCAAA
Source organism: Basidiobolus meristosporus CBS 931.73 (assembly GCA_002104905.1). NCBI lineage: Eukaryota > Fungi > Basidiobolomycota > Basidiobolomycetes > Basidiobolales > Basidiobolaceae > Basidiobolus > Basidiobolus meristosporus. The sequence goes on from MCFE01000960.1 coordinate 15,607, forward strand.
AATGCACACACCTGCCACAATTGACATACTTCTATCACCTCAACTTTACGGCCTTTTAGTGTGCTACTTGCAAAGTTGCCATATACCTTGTACTGCTGGTAACATATATATCTTGCAAACATATTCTTGGTTGTTTCCACTTCTGCCATGAATACCTCCCAAATATCTGCAAAGAACTTCTTGGTATTTAGTCAATATATTCCTTCTCCCTGCTGAATTCTAGTCCCCCTTATAGGTGCGCTCTGCCTTTGTTTGTGTGAATTCAGTATTGAATGGTATAGAAGTTAGCTTGTGACCATGAGAAATCCAGCATATCTTGATAGAGCTTTCCTGATAAGAATTAGTTACTTGTTGCACCCAACCCAACTTTACATTACTTAACTGATTACCCACAGATTGGGGCTGCTTAGCTTCTTAGTGCCATAGGCATAGGTGTCTCCATGTGTACATCTGTCCTCAGTGTTTTCCAACTCTTTCTGGCTGTCCTCCATGTGCCAACTCATCATATCCATGATGGACTTGAAGGTGATATTCTTGATGAGATTGGGATATGGTAGTGCCTGCAACTTGACTTGTCTTCCTATCTCCCCACACATACACTCCATAGGAAACTCCCAAAGGTGAAGCAAAGCCCAATATTCTACACACAACATGCAAGATGGAGTGGAGAATGGATACACTAGCAGCAGAGATCTACTCATTCAGCTTTATCTTTGTAGTACAGCCACTCAAATCCTGTTGCAGACTCCTCACACAATAGCTGTAGATACATCAAGTTGGCATTGGTTATCTGCTTCTGGATAAATATTTTTACAATGCCAGATATGACTCTCAATGCTTCCAATGTACTCTTGGTAGGAATGGCTTCAGAACAGCACTTGAATAAGTACATATCCAGCTCATCCAGTGTTTGCATTTGCATTGTTGCATATGCGTATGAATATTAATACAAGCCCATGAGAAGTGCTTAGGGTAGGGGATACTCTGTAATATCTGGCCAATTCTTTCAAATTTCTCTGGTATCTCAAAGGGCTCAGTTAGCTTGAAATGCCCATGTACAACTTGGTCATCTGTATAAGGATATTGTTGAGAAGCAAATGCATTGCTCCAAGTGGAAAGCTTTTGCCCCAAAAGATAACCTCTATCTTAAGTATCTCTGGTTTCTGATGGATTCCATATTCTGGCCAATGACTTATAGCTTGCCAACTTTGCTGCAATTGCAAGCTCACTTCTGTACATTCTCTCTGTGGAAAGATGATGTTCTTAGTGCTGGTGTTTGTGTAATAATATGTCTGAGTTATAGAGTAAGTCCCGTGGATTTTGCACATTTGACAGCAATACTGTTCATTGTGCCCAGAAAAACCAGCTATCTTGCTGATGGCTGGGGTATCTCCAATGCAGGTAACAATATGTGCTTTTACATGATGGCCATTTACTGTTATCCTGCTGGAAAGCATACAAAATCCATCCAGCAATGGATACAGGTAGCTATTCAGGTTGGACAGTGATTTAGGCCTAGAAACCAGTGAGACTACCATCAGATTATTGCTCTGATACCATAAAATGGGTGGCAGATTCAGATTGCTGAGAATTAGTGGCCAGCAGGATTTGCTGGTGGAGTACTTTTTTAATGAGAATCCATCAAGTGCTAAATCAAAGGCATGGTCAGATATACCTTCAAAGTAACCCTTACTTCTTAGCGGTTTGTAATATTTACCATCAAATATATTATACATGTTTGCACTGTGGTAGGGTAAGCATACCCCCCACAGACAAGTGTATTCATATAGCCATTATGATACACTCATCCATATTTTATCTTATCAGTATTATCCCATTCTTCTATTGCCCATATTATCAGCATTATCCCCATATGATGTTTACTCTGATTAGTTATTAGCATTAGTTATCCCAAATGTTACTCAGCTTTGTGATCAGTATATGTATCTACTTATGGCAGGGACCTGCATCAGTACCCATGACACATGACCTAGGTCTGTGCTACCATCCCTACCATTTCAATATCATATATGGTATTTCTATGCTGCATAGGTTTCAGACTACTGATCTCTGATTGGTTGGATGTGCTGTGCCTTTTAGAACCTTCCAGGACATTCTTGGCATATTTTTAGCTCATAGTGATCTCATCAAGAATTCTACTGTTGCCTAGAATCTTCTAGAACCTTCTAATTGGTAATTACTTGCCAATCAGGAAGAGTATTTAAGGGAAAGCAGTCCCTCATCAATTAATCATCCCTTCTATCTAAAACACTTCTCTCTTATTGATTAGTAGTGGATCACTGCACCTACCTTTAGCAGTTACACCTCAGATTTCCCATCAAGGAGCTTTTCAGGGTAGTGCACAAGGCACACAGAGGCCTTTGAAGACACTTGGAGCATCTAGGAAGCTAGAGAAGCAGGAGCCTTTACCATAGTGACATATTGACAAAGACACCAGCAGATTAGACACAGAGGTTATTGCACCCATCAGACACCTCACATACCTTGAGTTGTGTAGCTTCTCCCAGGAGTACCTCTACACCATCACAGCACTTGATTGATACTGATTGTGGTACTGTATAGCTTTGCAATACTTGTTGGACTGCAACAGCTTCCTCTGATGGGGTATGACTGGAAAATATCTGGAGTGTGAACAATATCTTCCCTCATTGGTGGTAAACTCCTGACAATTTGGACACGTTGCAATGGTAGCTTTTTGGATGTGAATGCCATGCAACTGCTAACACATGCTGGAATCAGGACAGTCTCTGATTCATATGTTGCCAGCTGCACAATGGTTGTCCACTTGTAACATGTACATATAAGTTGCATGCTGGTATATTCCTGGCAAGAAGTTGTAATAAACCCTCAAGGTCCCCCTATGAAAAATCTCAAACTTGGAATTCATCTGATTTTTAGCTGATATTCTGCTGGTATTCAGCTGGTGTTTTGGGTTCAGAATTTCAAATGCAATTTTTGATGTAAGTAATGAGCAGTTAATTACCAAATTTTGTATGAATGCTAGTTTGCCTAGTCTCCTCCTTGAGAACTTGCTTGCTTGCCTGCACATCAGCTCAGAACAGAGATATTAAGAGTTGTCAATTTTTAGAAACTTGGAATTCAGCTTGTGCTATGATGGTATTTTGCTGGCCTTTCCTCAATTTTTTTTCTTAGGGGCCCTGATTACTGATATTAGTGGAAACACACCACTTCTCTAGCCACAAAATTACATCATTCACCTGTAGATGAACTAATGGGCTCACTTGGATCCATAAAGTATCCTTGGCATTTGTTTCAATGGGTGTTGTCTCATTGCATCTAGGGATTTGACCAGGCTCATATGTGGTACTGTTGTTAGGGGAGATAGGCTCAAAATCCATCAGTGAACCTTCTTTGTCAGAGCTATCACTCTGCATGCCATATTCAGAAGGCTGAGGTGAGTCTAAAGGTTTTACAAACTCACCTGACTCAGTTTGCGCCAGGTGACAAAGACAGCCAGGTGCTAATATAGAAGTATCGACTGGCTGGCAAGATATATTGGTACAGTAGTGACCAATGAATGGTCAAATATGACTTGGGTGACAAAACACTGGCAGTGATCCTTGTAATACTTCCTATGCTGTCTGTGTGCTTCATGGCTAAGAGGCTTGCCACAATAGCCACATGGTCTTTTTCTCTTCTGGTATGGTGCTGAGTCAAAGTAGTCTTGTCCATGGGGTAAACAGTTTGACCTTCAACAACGTAATGCTATCATATCACTTTTTGGTCACTACTCATGTGAACTTAAGACACTCTTGTATTTGAGACATTGCACCTACATGAATGTAAGAATCAATGATGACCCGCTATAGTAAGCCTTAAAATAAAATTGGGGCACCACATACACATGTATATGAAACACTATTTCCCCTTTGGTTTGACTCACTTCCATATTTATGCTGCCAAAAATAAAGTAAGGTAGTCTGGTTCTCAACTAAACCCCACCGCTGATGGCAACAAAAGCATGGTTGGACAACAACTTGCTTCAACATTTGGTGCAACAAGCAGGGCTACATCCAAAAAAGACCATGTGGGCAGTGTGCCCATTGAAGGTAATAATGCAGACTCCTCAAGCTCTCAGTCAGGTAGGTAATTGAGAATCTCTCAGGAACCACAAGCTGGCTGTTATGCTCAGGCAGATGAGAATGTAGTAAATGCTGTAGCCTTGGTTGAAGATCCGCAAGTGGCCATAAGAGTGCCAGCAAGGGAAATACAGGCCAAAACAGATGTGTCTGAGCAGAAGTTATCCAGGAGAAAATGTAGTTCTTGACAAGAAGCACTCCACCAAAGTAGCAGTGAAAGACCTGGCAGTGATAAAGGAAAAGGTTAAGGGAAAAATGTCTACCCAAGCCTGGGACAGGGAGGCATGCAAAAAAAACTGCAGTTCTTGCCAATTAATGCCGCAAGCCAGGAACAGACTGAATCCTATCATAGCCAAAAAGAATTACCAACAAGAAAACAGCTATTTTCACAGGAGTTGGAAGTGCAGCCAGTTGAGCTACACCCCAGCAAGGTAGATGAATTTATTGAAAAAGGCAAATTGTCTACCACAGCATCCACATCCTCCATTGTTGACAGAGTGGAGATCCTACTGACAGACAAGGCTACAATGTCAAGAGCCCAAAAGACTATCACAATGCCTTCAGTGGAGCTTTGGGACATTGATAGGCACACCAAGAGATTGCAGTAACTCTGCAAGAGCAGTGCTCAAGAAAATGCACTGGAATACTGCAAGGATTTATTGCAAAGACTGGCAGATGAGGTGCTAGCCCTTGCAGTGCCAGCTGAAGACCAGGACATGTGGGAACCAGTGAATGAACAGTGGCATAAGGCCATTGGGTTCCTGCCAAAGACATGGAAACAGAGCATTACAGCAGAAATACTTATTGAGTGGTGGATTTAAATGGAGTTACTTGTTGAGTGTGGGGTTGGGCTTAATGATAGTGTATGGTATAGGGACTTGTATAGGTCAATACAATTGTTAACTGAGGTACAACTGAAGTTTCAACAGAAATAAATCAGTTTGCATGCACAAAAAGTAAGAGAAACAGTTGAGTCAGGAAGTAGGGAGTGTGAAAATGAGGCAATATCCAATCAATGTACACAAATGTAGGAGGCAATAGAGTGTGTGGAATCACAAAGTGAGCAAATTGGCAGGGAACCAATCAAAAGCCACCTATACATTGATGTGATGAAAAATTTTGACTAAGTTTTTGTGAAATCTGGGGTGCAATTATTTTTCAACAGTCTCTGGACAGTGTCCTGATGGGGTCAGTACCTCTTAGTCATGGAACTTTGACTTTGTGGTGGCCTTTTGACAGGATCATCTCAATAATTCTTCATAGAATAGTTTTGCCCTGATCAGTTATTAGTACTCCTCCTGCTTGGCTTGTTACCACATAGTATCATCTGGACTTTGAATTGCCTGTTCCTGAATCTGAGGTCTGGCAATAAGCAAGATAAGCTTCTTCATGGTCATTGGATGTTGGCCACCAAGATTCAGGGGTTTCTTATTCTGGTCAATATCCTAACTGGGTAAATCTGTTCTGTTCTGGAACTGGAAGAACCTTCTTGGATATTGGGCAGAATTACATACATATCTTCTTCATTGGTGGTGACAGCATCATTTGTTAGCTGCTCAATGCTCTCAGTGGCTTTATGATCTGAGTTCTTCTTAAATATAACATCTATCCCCTGATCAGCCTCTGAATCTTGCCATCTTACACCCTTTGCCCTTTAATGTCCCAACAAAACCCAAGAAAGATCTCTTTTCTATGCTTTGGCTCTAACCTTTGGAGTACTTTGAAGGATTTGACAAAAGTCCTAACTACCAGAGATTATGAGGTGTTGGAGGTTTGCTTTTTTTCCACTATCATATTCTCTAAGTGCTTTAACAACAATAGAGCATCATCCTTTGTCTTGAGGAAGTACACCCACATGTATCTTGTCTGGTCATCAATAAATATCATAGACTATCTCTTGGCTCCAAGTACAATGCTTGATGGTCCCATATATGTCTGAGTGCATAATAGCCAATATTATGGAACTTGCACATACTTGTACTGCAATAAATAAATGCTCTTCTGTAGTTAAATGGTTTGCTTGTTATAATTTTGCTTTTCACCCGCTTTTTTCTTCTTGCATTCTCTAGGCCAGTTTCAAGGCTTCTTACAATAGTAACAGCAACTGGATTCTCATTGGTTCAGTTGCATTCCCTTTGTTGCTATATGTCTCCCCAAGCTGAATTAAACATTATCTTGCACTTCCTCTGCTTAGTTGTCACAACTGAACTCTTCATGCACAAGTCTCCCTTTGACATAATCTAAGCTCAGATTGTCTTCTCTGCCTTCAAAGGAAAGTAAAGTGGCTCATACCACTCTCAAAAGCTGCAAAGCTGACAGTGTATCTTGTCTTCATCATCTACACCAGTATTGAAACTGTTGAGCTCCTGTGCAGGTAGCTCAAATCTGGTATTGAAATGTAGCATGTCAACCTTAGGCTTCTTCTCCATATCAATAAACTTTGTGTTAAGTAAAGCTTGCTTGATATTGGGTTTGCCCTAGAGATCTTCACCAAATATTCTCATGCTGCTTTGGCAGTATTAAAACCATGAGTTTGACTAATGAAGGAATTGTGCACACTGATACATTTGGCATTAAAGGCCTATCTCTCATTTTGTGTCAGTAATGCAACAGTAACACTATGTAAGGAATGTTTCAACATTGAGGAGCACTCTGTAGCAGCTTCATGATTAGTACATAATAGACTTGTTCCATTGTATCATGCCAGGGTGCATGGCTTAATCTACAGTTGCAAAGAACTTTGGGCACAATAGACTTGTTCTGTTGGATAGTGCCACATAGTGCCAGCCTGTTTATGGTGCTGGATTGATCTGGCACTCTATGGCACTATCTGGCACTATAATTTCTACCATGATGCCAGTGGTAGGTTATAGTTACTGGTAATTTTACTTATGTTGCTCAGAGTAGTGCTTTCCTTGCTTTATTTACTCTTCATAATGCTCCAGACACATTTCTCTCAGTGGATGTCTTCTTGTATGAACATACTGTGCATTAATAAGTATCTTAACTATTTTACCTATTCTGCTGTTTTCTCCTATATATGACTTTCCTCTGTATTTACCTGCCAATATGCTGTATCTCTTCAGATATCCAAACGTGTGCTCTACCCTTACTCTGAAATGATTAAACATCTCATTGTAGAGCTTTTGCTTCCTGCTAAGCACACCATTCCTTAGCTTCCTATAAGCTGTAATACATCATAATCTCTGACAATCCTGTACTATATGGGCTAAGTCTGCCATACATTTCTCCCCTCTACTGAATTCAGGATGATTCTTGACTCAGAGTGCTTTGTCATGCCTACTTCCAGCAAATGGCCCACTAAACCAGATGATGTTACCCTCAATGTCAGACAGTGCTTGAAACTTCACACAGTGTGCCTTGTACTTGCCAGAATAAAAGTGCCTCTGCCCTCTAGAAGGTCTGTTAATCCTCACTGGGAAGGTATCCTAAATACTCCTCATATGGACCCTGTTGCTGAACATTCTGGGATATGGAAATCTATTGGAGGTTCTGAACCTAGTATTTCAAGCTTGCTCTAAGTCATTCATACCCTCTGCAAGGTGGTTCTCCATTGCTGTCAGCTGGGAATGAAAGCTTCTAGGACTTTTGTTGCCATGGATAGTGGGATGAAACCTTGTGGGGCAATAATTCTTGTAATAGCAGAGAAGCTTAACAAGGGATCTCCTTGAGTAGATTGGGGTTGATGGTCCACAGTACTTGGAATAGATCTCCTCTAGTGTGTCAAAAGGAAATCCAGTGGTAGTGATGGGATTGATGAGAAAAGACCATTCAGATGAGTAAGTCATATTAAAATTGATGGATGATTGTATGGAGGTGGTTTGAATTGATTCGGCGCAATCTGCGTTATTGATCTGATTTTTAATACATTATGCTTAAATCTCCATCAATTGCCATGTATCCTATCATTATGTTGCAAAAGTCATCCGCAAAAAATGCCTTGGTACTTTTATTGATGCTTTAATCATAGGTCTATAATCAAATAGGAAATCTG
>MCFE01000961.1:0-23667 GCA_002104905.1 Basidiobolus meristosporus CBS 931.73
CGTAATAGATGCAAAGAGCTCAAATATGGACCAAAACTCTCCCTATCAATCAATGGTTGATAGCCTAATGTAGTTGATGGCATCTACATATCTAGATAAGGCAGTGGCAGTTGGAATACTCAGCTAATTCATGCAGAATTATGGATCAGATCAAATTGCAGCAGTTAAGTGGATTTTCAGAATCCTACAAGTTACCATGAATATGGTACTGGAATACTCTGGATCAGCTAATAGGCAAAAATTCGATGGTTATAGTGATTCAGATTGGGGTAGGGACCTGATTGACAGATGCTCTACCACAGGCTATGTATTTCTTTATGCTGGTGCAGCTATTATTTGGAATTGCAAAAAGCAACCAACTGTAGCCCTATCTACAACTGAAGCCAAATATATGGCTGCATGTCAAGCAACTAAGGAGACTATATGGCTACAAAAATTATTCAAAGACTCAGGTTTTAATTCAGATGAACCAACATGTATTTACAAGGATAATCAAAGCGGTATTTCATTAGCTATAAATCCTACTAATCATGCCAGAATTAAGCACATTGATATACAGCATCACTTTGTGAGTGAATCTGCTGAAAATAACTTAGTGGAGTTAGTGTACTGCCCAACTCACAAAATAGTGGCAGATATATTGACAAATCCACTAGCTAGGCCACAGTTTGACAATCTCAGGGAGGAATTAGGATTAAGAAATTATTTAGCTGAGGGGGAGTGTTGAAATATTGGACTATTTGGTATCACTCTGCAGCTAAAAATTTAATTAACAATTGTAAACTAGCCTTGGTCACTGTGAGACTGATTTACAGCTCTAACTTTGCCACTTTCTTCAGATCTATGATCTTAGGATTATTCCCCTATAGTTGGGATCAAATTAGCACTAATACTAACTATTATGTACTAGCCCTGAAACTGTTACAGAATGCTCCTGAATACTGAGAAACCCTCCTTACTTAGTGTTACAGCTGTATTACTTCTGCAAAGGTATAAATACTGAGCTTCTTTATCAATAAACAACAGTTCAACTATTACCACTATTTCTTGATATGTTCCTTATATCCAAATCACTTCTTATATTGTGGCACTATCAAGATCACAATTGGTTCAGAAGCATCAAATAAGCATATGTCAGACCAACTGGCCTTGAATGCAGCAATCAACTTAGAACTCACTTAATCTTCTCCATTCTCAACAGATGACTGGATCTTGCATATTACAGCAATGAACTTCAGCCAATAAAAAGAAGACAAAGACTATGAAGGAGTCCTATATGCATTCATATATAGGAACTGTAAATTTGAACCTACAGTTGTAGAAAAGATGGCTACTCTGTAGTAACCCAGCACTTAGCTGGAGCACCCACTGCATTCAGATCCAAAATGATAACAAGACTTATGCACTAATGCCTACCAGACCTGAATCATCTGTTGACATATTGGACTATTTGGTAACACCTCTTTAATTTTCATATCATCTTGGTTAATTACAATGTCTAAGTCACAAGTGAACTCAAGAAGACGCAGCTTGTAGAGTACTTAGAAAAGGTACACAATGTTTCTCAAGGTAGCTATACAAGTGGATTCCTCTACACAAGTTCCCCAGATAGATGTTCCTTGGAATGGTTTCCCATCATTGCAGATTTTGTGGGCACTTTGCTAAACTGCATTGCTTCAGAAGACTTGGCTTCAGAAAAAAGTTGACATTAGCACAGATGTTGTAGATTAAACCATTGGTAGAGACATAGGCCAAGATTAAGATGAAATGAATACTCAGTGGCAATAGAATACTAGAAGCTCAACGCAACAGAAATAAACTACCTTGTGAATGAGAAGGAGATAGTTGCCAAGGAGTTAAGTGTACTGTGCAGACTGATTTTACCTCACTCAGGTACCTATTCACTAAAAATATATTGTCCTGAAGAATGCATTCAGTAACCTGACTTCAAATTTTTTACTGCTTGAGGAAGCACAACATGGTTGCCAATGCATTATCATAACTAGAACTAGTTGCACAACTCAACTTGGGACACAAGCCAGATTGGCCTAGCTCATTATCAATGTACTATTAATGAGTTATGTCAGACATTAACAACATATTCCAGGATGAAGCTAGCAAATTTGTTTTACAGTGTGAAGTACTCTGGAAGCATACCTAAAAATGCTGCAGATCCAGCACCTGAATATTTTGACACATCACCTCAGCAACAATTGAGTTAATGTACATTTAATGGTCTGCCTAGTGAAATGCCAACCATGTATGCTGATGGGACTGACAGTCAATGGGATGAGTGCATAAACCAAGCTATGTTTGCCTGCTGAGTGTGAATGCACAACAATATCCACAGTTGCCATTTATTTGCGTATGGATCTGAGCCAAGGATAGCAGGACATCTCATATAACAAAAGCCTACAGACACATTGGAGCATGAACCCAGTCAACCAAATAGTAACTAACAGCAGGAACAAAGATTTCAAGAGGCATAGGTCAGAGTGCCTGAAAGTGCAGAAAAAATGAAGCAGAGATCTGCTAGTACTGTATCATCATAAGCATTGACAGTGGCAAGCTTTGTGTTACCAAGAATCAGCACTTGAAAGAAGCTTGAGCCTTAATAGATGGCACCATTTAAGCTCATCAGAGAATGTTCATTTGCAACTCACTAACTGGTAGAGAAATAAGGGAGTATCTAAAAGGATTTTGTTCATAAAGATGCACTTAGGCTTGGAAGACTCACCAACAATGCTGAACCATCACAATTCTGGTATTGTAAGAAAAGAGATTCAGGAGAGCCCTTTGGCCTTTGTAAGGGGAATTTTAAGATCTGCCACATCAATGCTTAAGTTAAATCAGCTCTTAGTCAAATCAAGTATCCGTATACCTGGTCTAATAGCTTATCAGTAAAATCTATCAATTTAGTAGTATCAGTTGGTATATAAATTGGCATATTCTTATCAGACAGATATAGGTGTTAATTGGGTGATGATAATGCAACTAAGTTGAATAATCAGCTTAAAATGAGCATCACATAAAATATGCACCTGAAAGTATAATTAGTCAGCACCAGACCTGTCAGAATATATATAAGGAGTAGCTGGAACCTCAACAACAAGCAGCCTGCATTATGGTGAATATGCTACTAGCTAAGCTCCATATTCCTTGACAACCCTGATGATAAGACTTTCAACATCTGCACTTGACATTTAACCTTGCCTCATACTTCACAATAACTCCATCAATGTAAATAGCTCAACAGGCTCCATTACCCAAATGTTGCTTTGCTCAAGCCATTGATAGGGGCTCTGTGGCTTAAAGTTGCAACTGGCTTGCAGGCTCAAATATCTCTTGGTTTGTAGTTGCTTGGCAAGTTCTGGTACCTCATCTACCAGTCTTTGCAAATACTCCTTGCATTGCCAAAGAGCTTTTGCTGTGCACTGCAGTTGAAGACATACTGCAACATCTTAATATGTTTATGTTAAGATCATCTTGTACAATTAAGTTACCCTGGCTTTTAGTCAGGTCATTTCATTTTGATGTTTATCCTATCAGTACATTAGTGTCTTGTCTAAAATCTGCTGTACTGTTCAGCTGATGAATTGGTAGATCACTTCCAGACGGAAATAGATGAATTGAGCAAGATCTTTTTTGGTGAGGATGATGATGGAAAATGGGTATTCAGATGCAGTCTATATTAGCATATACAACAAATGAGCACTTAATCTTGCAAAACATTGATAAGTAGCTGCAAGAATTGCAAAAGATATCAATTCAAGCTTGATAAGCAAGATATTAGCTATACTCCCTATTCCTCTACTACTCTTATATCAACCCTTGTGATGTTGGAAGCAGCAATCACCATAAACCACACTCCTGAGGAAATAAGAAGCCTCCTATAGGATGTTGAATAATTCAGAGTACCAGAAGGCTATTGAGCAAATATGAGCATAGCAGCAACAATTACTCCAGATCCTCAGCCAGTGCCAGCTTGGGACAACAACCATGGTCAGTACTAGCAAAGCCCAGTCAAAAGCAAGTTTGTCTATAGGTCAACCTCTGCATGGCTGGTCAATGAATGAGTGAGTTAAATAAAGCTGGCTGCTTTTCCAAAGTGTCCAAATACCTAGAGCCTCCTATTGATCAAACTGCCAATCAATAAGTCATCTGCTTTGCCAGTGGATAGTTGATTGTGTCTTTTATATCCAAAACACATGAACTTTAATCTTTGAACAAGTGGTTGTAAAGAGCACACAAGTAATCAGGCAAATGCAAAATGGTATCAGTAGGGGTAATAATGCTATATATTTGATACACTTTTGGATGGCATTTTTCATAGGGGTTTTGTCTCAGTTCTGAGGCTACATACAATACTTACAGCTAGTATGTAAAGACAAAGTATATATTACTGAAACAATTTTTTGCTGTTTATGCCATGACAGCATATGCTATCTTAAAATAGCTTGAAGCAATTGCATTATTGCTTACTTAACTCTCAAGCAAAGGCTTAGCTGGAGCATTTGGCATGGATTCACTTTGCAAGCCAGAACTAAGAAGGCTAGCATAAAATTATTAACATTTCAGCTGAAGCCCAAGTTTCTCCCAATTTACAATACCCAATATTCCAGGTACCATTGCTGAGGGTGGCAAGCAGGTATGTTGCTGACAATAAAAAAATGCAAACTAGTGCTCATGCCAGCTTCATTGGTCAATAGCTCACAATACCGCCAAAAATGCAGCCAAAGTACTCAGAAACAAACCAGCAAGACAATAATAACAACCACCACAACGTAACTAACTGGCTCTTGTGGACCTGAACCTAATTGAGCAGCTTGGCAAGTTCTGGTATTCACACAAGGAGCTACATACATCAGCTTTGTGCCAGTTACTTTTGCAGTAGATTGGTGCAGATGGTGTTGTTTTTGACTGATGCGCTGGCTTACAGTTATTAGTAAGGACTTCAACAATGGACACTTGCACAGTCAAGAAGTAGCTACATGAATCTGTCTTCCTTCTCTTCAGATTCACTTTTACTGTTTGCAAATGCTAATTATCTTTTTTCAGATAGCTTGCACACACTATTTTGATAAGTCCTGGGTTTACTGTGCTCAGAAACTACGTAACTCAATTGACATATTATCCAGCACATTAGTTATGCAAAGCAAAAACCTGCTCCCAATTTGCTGTCTAATGAGACTTTGTCCTGCAAGATGTACTTTTTGTCTGGCAAGTTTCCCATATTTGCAGGCTTCACAGTGCTCAAAACTAGCAGGGGGATCACTTTTACTTTGGAAATTAGCTGATCTTTGATCTTTTTGCGCAAGTAATCAAAATTGATGTGCCTAAATCTCCTATGACAAAGCATTGGTGTTTCTTCACTTAAGTTACTTATATTGGCATCCAGATATGACGGAATATAAGTCAACTAGTATAGACTCTGATCTCTGATACCCAAAGCAATATGGGCACCCCTTTGATCAGTGACCCTGCATCCAGAATTTTCAAAGCTGTACAGAGTCCTTCTGCTACAGCCTTGGTTACGGATAGTAAGTTCTTTGCTATTTCTGGTCCATAGAGTACTTCTTTAAAGGCCAGTGTATGGCATCCTTTACTGCTTCTAATATTTACTTGGATAGTTCCTTCTCCCATTGCATCAAGTGTTCTATTGTCACCCATCAAAACCTTCCTAATTGGAATTTCATGTTATTGGGTAAGAGTTTTTTTGGCTTGTAAAGTGTTGAGATGCTCCAGAGTCAAATAACACCTCTGAGAATCCTTGTTTGTGGTCATATTTGCGCAAATATGAATAGCCTATCTTGAGTTGCTGCAGCATTTTCATATTCAGGCTTCTTTTGCTGATTATCTCTCTTTTTGACATGCCAATCTGATATGTGTCCTTTCCTTTTACAATAGTTGCAAAAAAGGTTACTGTTGCCTTTGTAGGGTCTTGGGTACCTCCTTTGTTGGTTATTACTGCCTATTAAAGCATTTTCTTCTTTCTACTTATTGGTGCTTGATTTTCTTAATTCTTCATCCAGGAGCCTTCCAAACATGTAAGCTAAGGTCAAATCTTCAGTTCTGGACTCTAGAGCTGATACAAGGCTCCAAAATTTTTCTGCGAGGCTATTCCGGATGATAACTACCACATTTTCATCAGTGGTAGGTATTCCCACATATTCCAGCTCATCCACAATTCTGTTAATTAGATTTCTGATTTCTTCTGCTGGATGCATCTTCATAGTAAAAAATTCTTGTCTCTGATACATTTTCTTGGCAGCTGAACATGACTGGTAGGTGTCTTCTAATGCTTTCCAGGCATTCTGTGTCATTTTTACTCTTGGGCATTGTATGAGCAATTTGTCCTTGACATTAAGGCAAATGCAGTTAAAGGCACTTTGTTCTTTCTTCTGGTACTTTTGCACTTCCTCTCCCACACTTTTAGGAGTGCATTCTTCTCCCATGACAATATCCCAAAGACCTCTTTCTTGTAGCAGTAAATTCATCTTCATCTCTCACACTTGGTAGTGAAATCCATCCAACTTTTCAGCTGAGGGAAAAACTCCAGTTATAGCAGTAGTAGACATTGCAGCAAGTGACAGCTTGGGGCTCATAACCTGTTGTAAGAGTCTTGAAGATATTGGCAGTCATTGGGAGAATGAGTAGATTATATGGTTTTCACTTAATGGTTATTAAATGTAAAAGTAATATTTATACTTTTACATGATCTTGGCATAATAAACATGTAGAATAGGCTTAGGAAGGTCCCAAGAACATGTGTGCAAGGTTTGGCGCTGTTTGATCAACTTTGAGAATTTTCATGTTCTGGGTACATGGCATTTTGGTGAAAATATTCCAAGTAGATCCCAACAAGGAATTTGGTCAGTATTCTCTAGGATTTGAAGATAATGATCTAGATGACTAAGTTGGATGAATATTTAGGTGGAATCACAAATTTTTATAACAAAGACACCTCTTTAAACACTCCTTTATGTCTAAAGACCCCTTTAGAGACTTCTACACAACACCCCTTTGGGTTACAGGGGAGCTCAGAGCTTCCATAATAGGAAATATATTATCAGAGTGGAATGTAACTTCTAAATAAAGAAAAGCTGCTATCAAAGTTAAGAAGCCCAATAGCCAACAGAAGGTCAGAACACTGCTGTAGAAGTGAGAAGCTCTGCCAATAGTATAATCTGATCCTAAGATTGAGGATACTAAAGAAAGTTATATTTTCTATTGATATATCAAACTCCCAATAAACTCTCTCAGTATCTGAATACTGGCAGTGGTTGTGTATTGTTGATTTGCCTCTACATTGTAGAACAAGCCCCAAACTAATCATAACACAACACAACAGATGACTTGTTTGATTGCATCATCATCACCTAGTTATATCCTACTTAATATATGTATCTCTATTTGATAACAATCTGCTGATTCATATGCTGACTTATACTGCTGATTTGATAGATACTACTGGTCTAATGGTAAGCTAACTATAAAGCTGATTGACTTCACTAAAGACTGTTCTAACTCAAATATTCAAGTGGTGTGGTGGTGTATAAGTCCAAGGGAGAGATATGTCCAACACTTCTAAAGTGTTTTGTGTATGAGGTGTTCACTGTGTGCAAAAGCCTCTGGTAAAATCTTGCTGGGCATACTTAGGTTTTGGCTCTACTATGAGGCAAAGGAGAATAAAGCTACAACCTTGTCATTGTAAAGCTATTGTCTTACAATTCCCAACTTAGTTTGCATCTTAACAAAAGCATGTGCTGAGTTCAACATCCTTTGAGGTGACTATGTACTAAAGCTCTCAAAGTCAAAACAACTGTAAACTCCATCAGTAGGGACTTGATGAGAATGCAAATGTGGTCAATAATTATGAAGAGAGAAAAGTATCTTTGCCTGCACAACATCAAACTTGGGAAAAAATTAAATATAAAAAAGATACTGACTCTGAGTATTCCTTGCAAGTAGAACCTCCAAGGTTTGTTGGCTGTCAGCGCAGTTTCCTTGGAGTATCATGTGGTCTGGGATTGGAAATTCAGGAAGCAGCAGGTAGCAGTGATCACACTCAACAACATGTTGGTATATTGATAAAGGGATGATGATTTATTGTTGAGGGATTGACTCTCTTATATACTTCTCTCACTGGCTAAATGATTACTATTCATGGTGTACTGCAAGATTCTGGAGATCAATAGAATTCTATATGACTTCAAAAGGAGCTAAATTTATTCTAAGTAGATGCCCATTGGCACTAAGAGGCACTGCACATCCAACCAATCAGGGATCAGTATCTAGAAATCTGTGTAACATAGGGACACCATATATGTAATGAAAATGCTAGAGATAGTGCACAGCTTGATCATGTGTCATAGATCAATGCATGGATACTTGCATAATATTGAAGCACTTAAACCAAGCAATCTTACATAAAGTGAGGGATAACTATGCAATAAATAAGCAGGTACCATAGGTAAGCAGCTTATGGGATAGTACTGATCACAAAAGACAAATGGGAAAAAACTCATATAAGATTAGTAGAGAAATAGGAAAGTAAAAATTACGCAGATGGGCATATCTGTCAATGGGTGTCACAATGACCCTACTACAGCTGTGTATTATAACACCAGCTTAGGTCTATATGACAGTTGTTGTTGCGTGCAGGTCTTATTTTAGCATGATGAATTATTAAAACCTTCTAGCAGCACCTTTCAAAGAGTGTAAAACATATCCTTATCTAGGAAAACTGAATTGCTGTACAATTGCAGTAGGTCTAAATTAGGTGTATCTGCCAGTACTGTGTTACAATTTTACAAGTATTTGGATACAGGAAATTATCAACAAATATTAAAATAGCTGAGCTATGGTTTCCTTTAAAGAAGCTTAACACTTTTACCTCTGTAGAAGTAAAACAATGTTAGAATATTGAACTATTTGGTATTATTCAGCAGCTAAAGGACTACTTATCAGTTCTGAATTAGGCTTAGTTAATGTAGAGCTAGTTTACAGCCCTAACTTAGCCACTTTCTTTCACATCTGTATTCCTATGATTTCCCCTTAGAGTCAGATCAAATTAGTATATCTAACAAACATTATGTATTAACCCGGAAACAGCTACAGAATGCTCCTGAGTGTTAAGAAACTCTCCATACTTAATGTTTTGGTTGTATTAGCTCTACACAGGTACAAATGAATAGCTCCTTTATGAATATACAAATGGCTCAACTATTGTTGCTATTACATAATAAGTCCTCAATAACTAAGACACTTTGTGAGTTGCAACATATGGTTGTAATGCCAAGATAAGAGAGTATTTCAGTATTCCAGAGAATACTGCAACAGCTACAGGGCTAATACAAAATGTTTGTCAACAGTGGTAATTTGATCTTCTTGGTGGATTGGGTAATATAGGCACCTATGATGAGCCAGAAGATAAGCAGGAGCCACCAAAGTCCATTGGTGGTTTCAAAAATCCTAAAAAATTGGGTGGTCTTGGTGGGAAGCAACTCTAGGATAATAAACTTGCAACAAAGTGGCACAGTTAGAGCTGTAAATGAGTCTTACAGTAACTGATACTAGCACAGAAGTGTCTTGTACGTTTTTGACTTCTGAAGGATACAAAATAGTCTAGTACCTCCAAACTCCCCCTCAACAAAAAAATTTCTTAATCTCAATCTCTCTCTCTCTCTGATATTCCCAAATTGAAGCCAGGCAAGTGAATTTGTCAATATTTCTGCTACCATTTTGTCATTTGGGCAGCAAACTAACTCTATTAAAAGATTTTTTATGCTTCCTTCACCAAGAAAAGTTGTTTAGCTATGTGCTCATTGCTGATATGATTGGTAGGACTCCTAATTACTAAAATACAGCTTAGATCCATATTGTAAATACATGCTGCATCATCTAAATTAAAGCATAAGTCTTTAGTAATTTTGTAATCATATAGCATCCTCAATGGCTTGACTCTTACAACCCCCTATTGGAAAAGCAGTTTTAACAATCATTTGGTATAGATCTAGACTGTATACAGCTGTCAGGAATAGAACTGTCCTAATGGAGTAAGAAATGGCTACCATGGCCAATGTGTCCTTAAAGTCTAGTCCCTGGATCAGGTAGCAGTCATTACACACCACTCTGTCTCTCTGCTCATTGAAAGTACCACTTGAAGTAATCTTGATCTTGTCAGTACATATGAGCACTATTTGCTGTCTCCCAGATGGTGAATTTACCTGTTCTCACATTTTTGCCCTGATCAGTGATTAACACTTTTAAAGCATGTCTTGTTAACACTTGGTGGCATCTGGACTTTGCAATGTTTGTTCCAGTTTCTGAGGTTTGGTACATAAGGCAAGATAAGATTCATCATGATCATTGTATGTCTGCCATCAATATTCCGGGGCATTTCTGACTCTTGAAGCTTGCCTAACAAGCATAATTTTTGCCAATCTGGATCTGTTAAAATTCTCTTCCTATATCAGATTTGTTTCTACTTCATTTGTAGTAGTTGCATCACCAGATTGCTGATCAATAATCTTAGTGGCTTTCTGATCTACATTATCATCAAATACAGTGTCCCTACTATTAATCAGCTTCTGGACTTTCCCATCACACAATCTACACCCTTTAGTTTCCTCATAATAGCCAAGTAAGATACATTTTCTACTCTTTGGTTCCAACTTTGAGTATCATTTGTTGGGGATGTGATAGATAATGTAACAGTAAGCTCAAAGCTATTCCATGCACAGAGAGTACTTCAGTCAGTATTACTGTCTTCACCCCTGAGTTATCACTCATATCTAGCTCTATAGGCCAACTGGCAGTTGCTTCCAGTACAGAGTGTCTTGCAGATAAACATTTGTTTCAGGAGCAGTCTTTAAGATGTTGACCACTCCAATTGTATAGTTACAAATAACTTCTTTTTGTTAGCTCTATGCCTTGCCAGTTCCAGCTTCTGTCATTTGTAAACATGTATTGCTTGTATTATTGTGCCTGGTGTCCTGGCTTCTTACAGTAGATACAGCTACCATGTGCTCCTAGGTTCTGTTGCTTTCCCTTCTTACATGTATACCTTCCTGGGCTGAATAAAGCATTTTACTGCACTTTCTGGGCTTGGTTGTTACATCTAAATCTTGGAGAAGAAGTCTGCATATTACATATTCTAAAGTAAACTATCTTCTCTGCATTGAAAAGAAAGTATAAATGACTCATACTTGTCTGGTACACTGCAAAATAGACAGAGTATCTTTTCTTCATTGTTGACACCAACATTGATATTGTGGCACTTCTGCATGTTACTCCATTCTGGCAATGAGTCATAGCATGTCAACATTGGTCTTCTTTCTCATACTCAAAAACTTTGGTTTTACCTTAAGCTTCCTTATTACTAAGCTTGAGGATCTTTTCAGAGAGTTCCCAAGCTGCTTTGGCAATATAAAAGCATGAATTTTTCCAATGATGGAAGCTTGCACATCAAGGCATATAGTATTCAATGCCTTTCTCTGCTAATCACAAAGGTTTGCAACTTCTGCTGCTCCTTAGGATTCATTATCCCCCTGTAACAATATTCCTAAGCTTTCATTCACCAAGGTAGATCTGCTTCTTAATTCTCCAAATTCTGCAGCTCTTCCATTCATATCAGTCCTTCACAGGGAAAATATATGCTTTTATATACTGATCTACAGTTTGTTGACATATCCCAAATTGGTGGATATGCTGGATTGTGCACTTTTGCCTTGGCCAACAAATGGTACTCAGCCTGCATTCTTTGTTGCCATATTGTACATATGAACTGTTTGTTGCTTGTTCCAGATTGTGAGGCTCAGCACATAAAGGTTGGAAAAGCATCTTCACAATTATTTGTTATTTGCCAATTTGCTCCTTGGGCACTCTTATGCTGGCAAATCTGCTTACCAGGATAATCTCCTCCATTCTGATTCTAGTGGAATCTTGATTTGCATCTGACAATTATGGATTCAAGTCTTGTAAATTATTAGTGACAGAGCTATCAAGCATCTTGGCATTCATATCAGAGGCTTTCTGATTTGTAGCAAGCTCAAACACAAGGTCCATGCTCTGAAGCAGCTTCTGGATGTAGCCATCCCTGAATCTATGCCCTTTGGTTCCTGGATAATACCTCCAAAAAATCCCTTTCTTACTCTTTGGCCCCAATACTGGCAATTTTTGGCTGGAGTTACTGTACTAATTGTAAGAGTTCCTGAGATGCCACAGCTTGGGTTTTTGCCTGTATATCAATCAATAAGTGAGAACTGCTGTAGTATAGTAGCTGATCACTTATTCCTAATATACAGATCAGTAGTAGCAGATTTGGGACATCAATTCATTGTGGTGGTGTATAAGTCAAAGGGAGAGATATGTACAACTCTTCTCAAGTGCTTTGTGTGTGGGGTGTACACTAGGTGCAGTAACCTCTGGCAAAAGCTTGCTAGGTATACTTGGCTTTTGTCTCTAATCTAATGTCATAGGGAAAAAGCAACAAGCTTGCCACGGGAAAATATTGAGCTACAATTCCCAACTTAGTTGGCATCTTAGAAATGTACTTGCTGGGTTTGGCATCCTTTGAGATGACGATGTACTAAAGCTTCTAAAGTCAAAACAACTGTAATTTCTACCAGCAGGGATTTGATAAGAATGCAGCTGTGGTCAATAGTTACAAAGACAGAAAAGTATCTTAGCCTGCACAAGAACAAACTTGGAAAGAATCAATTATAATTGAAGATACCAACTCTGAGTATTCCTCACAAGTAGTGCCTCCAAGGTCAGTTGGCTGTCAGCATGGTTTCCTAGGAGTGTGCTGTGGTCTTGGGTTGGAAGTTCAGGTAGCAGCAGGTAGCAGTGAGCACACTAATCAACCAGCTAGTATATTGATAAAAGGGATGATGCTTTATTGTTGAGAGATTGGCTGCCTTACATACTTTCTCACTAGCTAATTGATTACTAATCACAGTGTTCCAGAAGGCTCTGGAGATCAATAGAAATCTTAATGACATCAGAATGAGCTAAGAGTATTCTAAGTAGATGCCAGAATGTCCTAAGAGGCCCAGCCCATCCAACCAATCAGGAATCAGTACTTTGAAGCTTGTGTAACATAGGGATACCATATATGGTATGGGAATGGTAGGGATGGTGGCACAGGTTGACCATATGTCATGGGTACTGGTGGTGGGTACTGGTGCAGGTACTTACCTAATATAGAAGCATTTACAGCTAGTAATCTTACATTAAGTGACGGATTAGTTATGCAATAAGGGAAGCAGGTGTGATAGTCAACTGGCTTATGGAATAGTACTGATCTAGTAACACAAATGGGATAAAACTAAAAAAGTGTAGTAGAGAAATAGGGAAGTAGAAAATATGGGAATCAGCACATCCACCAGTGGGTGCACTGTGACCCCACTACAGCATCATGGTCTTTAGCCAACACTGCAAGGTCTAGTGTCATGATTGTATGACATCCTTTACTTTTCACAATCTGGCCAAATCAAGTTGGTGAAGAAATCCCAGTGCCTTCTAGAAAGTTCTGCTATATTCTAGCCACTTCTGGAAAGCTCCAAGTCACTGTTATACCATGGAACATTGTATGGAAGTTTCCCTTTGGAGTCTATGTAGCTCAATACAATATATGGTAATTGTATGTCATGTGACCTATTGACTCAAACAGCTGACCCATGACATATGCCCATGTGACATGCTAGTCTGCTCTTTAGTATGTTTTTATTTTGGCACAGTTACTGTGCCTTACCCCAGAACCCCGTAAGCATTTCCAATATCTCTTGGTATCTTTATTGTCAAAAGTATATATAGTTCTATTGCCACTTATGTATTCCTCAGTCTGATGACCCAGGTCTCAAATAAACAGACTTGCCTTATTGATCCACACCTCAGTTCTTTCCTGGTCCAGCCTTGCCTAGCTCTACTCTCCTGCCTTGCATCTATTCATAACATCTAGCACCTTATCTGCCAGTCTTTGCAATAAATACTGGCAATGCTTAAGTGCATTTTTATGAGTACTGCTCTGGAAGAAGTACTGCAACTTCTTGGTGTGCATATTGGTACTCCAGAGTTTTACTATAGGCATTATGATAGTCTTTGAGCTCATGATGTCATGATCACATGACATCCTTGACCTTTTATGATCTGACCAAACCAAGTTTGTGAAGAAATCCCAGTTTCTTTGAGAAAATTCTATTATATACTAGCAACTTCTGGAAAGCTCCAAGTCAACATTATACAATGGGACATAGTAAGGAAGCTCCCATATGGAGCTTATGTTGCTCAATACCATATGTAGTAATTGCATGTCACATGACCTAGTGACATGATCACCCAACTCTAGACATATCCCCATGTGATGTTCTAGTCTATTCTTTAGTATGTTTTTATCTTGGTACTATTACTGTGCCTTGGCCAAGAACCCCGTAAGCATTTGCAGATATCTCTTGGCATTCATATTGCCAGAAGTATGTATAGTCCTATTGCCTCTTATCTATTCCTCAGTCTGATAAACAAAGATCTCAAGTAAACAGACTTACCTTGTTGATCTATACCTAAGTCCATTCCTGGTCCTGCCATGTTTCTGTTCCAAACACATGATGTTGTTGCTTTGTTTGTTGGTTGGGTATCCACTCTGTCTACAATGGAGGATGCTGAGGCAGTGGTAGCTCTGCAAACTTATCTACCTCACTGGAGTGTAGCTGAACTGGCTGCACTTTCAACAATTGAGAAAACAACTAATGTCTTGTTGGTAACTCTTCTTGGCTATGATGGGAATCAGCCTGTGCCATGCTGACCAAATATATTGGTGAGAACTGCAGGTTTGTTCTCACTCTTGCCTGTTTCTAGCATGTGAAGACTTTTCTCTATTACTTTACCTTTATCACTGCCAAGCTGCTCAGTGCCACTATGACTGAGTGCTTCTTGTATTGAACTATGCATTGTCCTTGATATATACTGCACTGCTGCATCTGTTTTTGCCTGCTAATCCCTTACTGGCTCTCATCTGGCTACTCTGAAGAAGGCTCACTGATGAGTTGTGGGCCTATCTCCCCTAACATCAGTGCTCTGCACTAGCATGGCAAAATCCCACTTTGTAATGAGACAACACCAATGTAAAAAAATGCTAAGGATACTTTATGGAGCCAGGTGTGCTTAGTAATCCATCTGTTGGTAAATGATATGATGTTGTGGCTAGAGAAGTGGCTTGTTTCAACCAACACCAGTAATGGGGGCTTGGTGCATTCATTCCACTTCTTCCAGATCATTCCAGGATGCAAATAGCCATGTACATGGTACAAATGGAGAACCATCATGTGGCTTGCAACATTTGAACTGCAGACCATCCCAATACCAGCATGAGCTAGCAGCTGCATGGCATTCACATCAGAATATACCACCATTGCAAGGTGTCCAACTTGTCAGGAATTCACCACCATATGAGAAAAGCATTGTTCACATGCCAGATATATTCTAGTAAAACCCTGTCTAAGAAAGTTCATGCAGTCTGACAAATATTGTGATGCTATAAAGTACTGCACTCAGTAATGATCAAGTGCGTACATATCTGATATTATTGGTAGCAAGGATTAAAAGCAACTAGAAGCAGCCACTACTATGAAGTGGTATATGACTGTGCATTGCCTTGGCACTTGATGAATTCTTATTCAATAAGTATTTTTCTGGCAAATCCTGCTGGTCACTGATTCTTGTCAATCTGAATCTGCTGCCTAACTTACAGCATCAGAGCAGGAATCTCATGGTAGTCTCATTGATATCTAAGCCCAAATAACTGTCCAAGCTGACTAGCTACCTGAATCTATTGCTGAATGAATGCAGTATATTTTCCAGCCAGATACTACTAAGTGGCCATCATATCAGAGGGTGTATTGTTATCTCCATGGGAGATACCCAAGCCATCAGCAAAATAGCTAGCTTTTCTGGGCATAATGGATAGTATTGCTGACAAATATGTGATATCCAAGGGATTCACTCTATACCACACACACTATTATTATCCAAGCAATAACACCAAGAGCATTATCTTTCCACAAAGAGAGCATAGAGAAGTCATCATGTAATTGCAGCAATGCTGGCAAGCTGTAGGCCTTTAGCCAGAATATGGAATTAATTAGAAACTGGAGATATATAAGATGGAGGGTATCCCTTGGTGCAAAAGCTTTCCACAGAGCAATGCATTTGCTTCTTGACAATATGTCTATGTTAATGACCAAGTTGTATATGTGGCATTTCAAGCTAAATGATCCCTTCAAAATACTAGAGAAGCTTGACATAATTAGCAGATATCACAGAGTATCTGTTGTGCAAAATACCTCTAATAGACTCCTTTTAATATTCTTATTGATAAGTGACAATACAGATGCAAGGACTGGATGAATTGAATATGTATTCATTCAAGTGGCCTTCTGAAGCCATTGCTACCAAGAGTACATTGGCAGCAACAGGAGCCGTATGTTAGCATGGTAGAAATATTCATACAGAAGCAGATCAACAATGCCAAACTAACATATCTACAGCTTTTATGCAGAGAATTTGTTTCCAGGATTTAAGTGGCCATATCATAAGCATAAAGCTGGCATGAAGATCTTGACACTACTCTGTCCATTCTCTACTCCATCTTGCTTGGTTTATAGAGAATATAGGGCCTTGCTTGACCTTTTTTGAGTTTCACATGGAGCAAATGTCTGTGGACATTGCAATACAAGTCAAGTCACAGGAACCACCATGCCCCAATCTTATTAAGAGTATTACCTTCAAGTCTGTCATGGATGCAATGCGTTGGCACATGGAGAATAGCCAGGAAGAGTTGGCAAATACTGATGACAGATGTGCACATGGATACACTTTTGTCTTTGGCATCAAGAAGCTAAGCAGTCCAAATGTGCAGGTCATCAGTTAGCAGTGCAAAGTTGTGTTGGGTGCAACAAGCAGCTGATTGCTAATAGAACAGCTTTTTCAAAGTATGCTGGGCTTGTCTTGGTCACAAGTCAGTTTCTACACCATTCAATACCAAATTCATCCAAGCAAGAGCCAGGGCACACCAATAAGGGGAACTAATCTAGCATGGACAAGGAATAAATTGGCTAAATACCAAGAAGTTATTTGCAGAAATTCAGGAGGGATTCATGGCAGGTGTGGTAGCTACCCAGCACATGTTTGCAAGATGTATATGTTACCAGCAATACAAGGTATATGGTAGTTTGCAAGTATCTGACTAAAAAGCAGTAGAGTTGAGGTGATAGAAGTGTGTCAATTGCAGCAGATGTGCACATATGTAGAGGTTAATGCGCAAGTTGCCATGTTTTTGATTCAAACTATATGTGTAAGACCCAAGGTAGTGGTAAGTAAGCAAATACAGAGGGGTATATGGTTGAAATATTAGAGAGATATATTGGATGTGAAATGGAGAACTTGAAGATTTACATGATTTAACTTGGTAATTTATTAAGCTGCAATGTGGTACTTATACTTAATACAGAGCTATGTAAATGTAACTGTTGGTCATTATCAGGGGAGTCTCAGAAATACATGTGCCAAGTTTCTGCTCATTTGGACAAGTTTCCAATTTCCTAAAATTCTGTACTTCACTAATTGCTAACTATTAGCAATTATCTTACAAACCAACTTCCAAGTTAATATTCTGAAGTACAACATTTAACTAGTTACTAGTTCATGCTATATCATTAATTAGGTGGACTCATAATTATTTCAACATTCCCACTTCCATAATACGCTGTGGTGGTGTATAAGTCCAAGGGAGAGATACGTCCAACACTTCTCAAGTGTTTTGTGTGTGGGGTGTTCACTGGGTGCGATAACCTCTGGCAAAAGCTTGCTAGGAATACTTGGGTTCTGTCTCTAATCTAATGTGAAGGGGAATAAAGCCACAAGCTTGTCAAGGGAAAACTATTGAGCTACAATCCCCAACTTAGTTGGCGTCTTAACAAAAGTATGTGCTGGGTTCAGCGTCCTTTGAGATGACAATGTACTAAAGCTTCCAAAATCAAAACAACTGTAAGCTCCACCAGCAGGGACTTGATAAGAATGCAGCTTTGGTCAATAGTTACAAAGACAGAAAAGTATCTTTGCCTGTACAAGAACAAACTTGGGAAAGAATCAAATATAATAAAAGATACCTACTCTGAGTATTCCTCACAAGTAGTGCCTCCAAGGTCAGTTGGCTGTCAGCGCGGTTTCCTGGGAGTGTCCTGTGGTCTAGGGTTGGAAGTTCAGGTAGCAGCAGGTAGCAGTGATCACACTAATCAACAAGTCGGTATATTGATAAAAGGGATGATGATTTATTGTTGAGGGATAGCCTCCCTTATATACTTTTCTTCACTGGCTAAGTGATTACTAATCATGGTGTTCCAGAAGGTTCCGGAGTTCAATAGAAATCTTAATGACATCAGAATGACCTAAGAATGTTCTAAGTAGGTGCCGGAAGGTTCTAAGAGGCACAGCACATCCAACCAATCAGGAATCAGTATTCTGAAACCTGTGTAACATGGGGATACCATATATGGTATGGAAATGGTAGGGATGGTGACACGGGTTGATCATGTGTCACGGGTACTGGCGCGGGTACTTGCCTAATATAGAAGCACTTGTAACTAGTAATCTTACATAAAGTGAGGGGTAACTTATGCAATAAGGTAAGCAGGTGTGATAGTCAACCGGCTTATGGGATAGTACTGATTGGGTAAGACAAATGGGATAAAACTAAAATGAGTGTAGTAGGGATATAGGGAAGTAGAAAATAAGGGAATGAGCACATCTGTTAGTGGGTGTCACTGTCACCCCACTACATCCACCCCCCTCTCAGCTTTGAACTTGGGTCAAAGCAAACTAATCTTGATGTGCAAAATTCCTATGCTTGAATAACTTAAGTCGATTTCCAGCAACTGGTGCTCTCAACTGGGTGTTGTCAAGCTCAGTTATGTAATAACTTCCATTTCCAATTACTTTGGAAATGAGGTAGGGGCCAGTCCATTTGTTGTCAAACTTCCGGCTCCATTGCTTGTCCAAGGTAGAATCATAGAGTAATACTGGGTCTCCTAGTGATAGTGGTTTTGGCCTTGTTGGGTGTGATTTGTCAAAGGGCACCTTGTTCTTTAGTCGTGTGTCCTTAAGTTGTTCAGCAGCTCTGCTAATATTCAAGTCATGGTGATCAAGTTGCTGTATGCGAGTTGCAAGGAGGTCTTCAGTCTGCATATCGGATCTCCAATTCAATGAGTTCCAAGTGACTGTGTTTAACTCCACTGGTAGTATGCAGTCATGTCCATAGAGTAGCTTGAATGGCGATAATCCAGTTGTTCTCTTGGTAGTAATTCTATCTGCCCACAGTGCAAGATGTAATTGCTGTGGCCACAGTGTTGTGTTATTCTCACAGGCCTTGACAAGAGAGTTCACCAATGGTCCATGTCCTCTCTCTATCATTCCATTGGCTTGAGGGTGGTAAGCTGTTGTGAAAGCTATGTGTATCTTGTACTTTGAGCACAACTCCTGGATCATTTGGGATGTCATCTCTCCTCTGTCAGCAACAAACTGTCGGATGCAGCCAAATCTGCAGATGATGTCTTCAAGTATAAATCTCCATATGGTATGGCTCTTGTTGTTGGGCAAGGCTCGAGCCTCTGCCCATCCACTAAGGTCATCTCTAGCAACAATCAGGTATTTTTTTGATCCAGCTGTTGGCATGTGGACAAGGTCAATACCAACCTTTTGCCATAGACAGATTGTGTAAGTAGGATGCAGTGGTTCTTCATAACGCTTGGAGGATCTCTTCTGGCAGGCTACACATGACTCAACAAAGTGCTGGACATCATAGTACATGTTTTCCCAGTAGTACCTCTGAGCTGTGGTATTGTATGTGGCTTCTCATCCTCTATGTCCTCCTGGTTCTCCTTGGTGGATACTTGTCATGATGTTCAGTTGCTCTTGAGGGGTGGTGACTACTCTTCTTGGCATAAGTCCAGGCTTCACTCGCTTAAAGAGAAGATCATCTTTAAGATAGTAGTGGTGTGCCTTCTTCCTGAGTTTTCTAAACTCCTGAATATCCATCCAACTAGGTTTCTTAAGTGTCCTTAGATATTCCTTGATCAGACTCCAGGTAGTTCTCTCTTGGTCTTTGATGGCAATCTGTCGGATCTCTGCATCAATAATATCATCAAAGTGAGGGTCCAAGTCTTCAAATAATTGTGGTCCCTTCCTGGAGAGTGCATCAGCCACAACATTTGTCTTGCCAGGGATATGTTTGACCTCAAAGTCAAACATTTTCAGCCATGCCATCCATCGGTTTGTGGCATCATCAGGTAGGTCAGGCTTGTTGATCATTCCTATAAGTGGCTTGGCATCTGTCTCCAGGATAAAATGTGTCATGTAGAGTTGTGACTTCAGTTTCCTCAGCATCTTCACAACTCCTAGTAGTTCTCTCTTAATCTGTGAGTATCTTTGTTCTCTAGGAGAGAATAGGCAGCTCTCATATCTGCAGGCATAGCGGTTGCCATCTTCATCATCTTGTCCAAGTAGTGCTCCAGCTCCTATGGGGCTTGCATCCACTGTCAAAATAGGCGGGCATTCAGTGTTTTGATAGTCAAGAGGTCTTAGAACTGGTGGAGATACTAAGGCCTCTTTCAGTAATTGCATGGCTTCTTCTTGCTCTTCTCCCCAGATAAATGGGGTATTCTTTCTCTGTAGTCGGTAGATTGGTTCTGCTATCTCAGAAAATCTTGGGATCCAGATCCTAAAGAACCCACAAGCTGCCACAAAGCCACGAGCTTGTGTTAGATTTGTGGGGGTAGGCCAGTTGCATATCTTTTGTGTCTTGGAGTCTCCAGGTGAGCGACCAAAGGTGTTGCATTTTTGTCCAACAATGGATATCTCTGATACACCAAAGCTGCTTTTCTCACCACTGATGGTGAGTCCAGCTTCTTCAATGGCTCCTAGTATGGCATCATTGTCTGCAATATGGTCATAGACAAACTTTCTTACTCCAGGCATAACTTCAGTGGTGTCCCGGAATTTTGATCCTTTGATGCCTATGTCATCCACAAAGACAGCAAGTTTCTCAGGTATAAACTGGTATAGCACATTCACCATGCATCTCTGGAACTGAGCCACGGAGTTTGTAGCCCCTTGGCTGAGTCTTGTCATCCTTAATAGTCCAAATGGTGTCTGTAGTGCAAACATATCTCTTGATGTCTCATCAAGGGGAATCTGGTCATATCCTGAGTAGAGATCGTATGTTGAGTAGATGGAGTGGCCACTAAAGCTTTCTGCAAAGTCATCAATAGATGGAGGTATAGCAGCATCTCTGATAGTGACAGCATTTGCAGGTTGCATGTCTTGAATGAATCGGAGCTTTCCATTCTTCTTTTTGGTTACAAACCATCTGTTAGCATAGGGCCCATGGCAAGGTTCTAGGATACCAGCTTCTATCTTCTTCTTAAGTAGGTCATGCACATCAGCTTGGAGTCCTCTGGGCAGTGGGTAAGGCTTAAATGACCAGGGTGTGTGGGGCACTGTATGAATCTTGATGGGTTTTTCAACCGATGTCTTTAAGAGTCCCATCTCCTTGTCATTATATGAGAAGACCTTATCATGCCTTTTCAAGGTCTCCTTAAATAATAGTATCTCCTCTGGTGTAAGGTTTCCATCACCAATGATAAGTTGCTTAAGTCTCTCAGGTGTAAGTCGTGTATCATCTGGTGTTTCTTCTGGTGGTCTAATGTAATCAGCAGGTTGGGATCCATCAGTCAAAGGTGTAAGTGATGGTCTGATCTTCTGTTCTACTGTCTTGTATTTTGTTCGAACCATAGCTGTTTGCTCCTGTATACCTAATGAGCAGCTCCAAATGTTGGGGTGTATATTGTCAGGCTCTTCATCTTCTTCCATAACAAGATGTGTCTTCTGGCAAGCAGTATGTGTCCTCTTATTGTTGGGTGTTACACCACAGAAGGTTGACTGTAGTCCTGGATTGGATCCTTGTATGGTGTACCATACTGACCCATCGGAATAGTTGGTAGTTGTAGCCTTAGTACTGGTTTCCCATGGTCTACCTAGCAGAAGGTCAAAGTTTGCCTTCTGGCAGATGAAGAGGGGAAGCCAGACCTTGATTCCTTGTACCTCAATAGGGAACTTGTGCACTACACCGTAGAGTGGACTAGATCCTGAGTTTGCATCAGTCATGTTCCATCCAATATCTCTATCAACAGGCAGTAGCTCCTTGCTTCTAAGTGTCTTCCAGAAGTCTAGCGGCATAACACAAATCTCTGAGCCACTGTCAATATGGCAGTCAACAGGGTCATCATATATATATCCTTTCACCACAGCAGTTGCAACTGAGTAAAAGGTCTTATACTCAGTAGTGTTGTCATCTTTTTGGTGGTCTTCATGGTTTGTGTGAATTATATGGGTGTCCATATGTTCAACAGCTTGTCGTCTTGTTCTAAGCTGCTCATCAAAGGTCTTCCTAACAGATGGGGATACACTCATGATTTCTCCAACCGACAAAGTGAGGTTCTGCTTCAGCAGCTTCTCAGTAATCAGTTGAGGGCTTGAGTAGCTTGTTATCTTTGAGGTCATCTGAAAGTGAGGCAATGGATCTTGGGTGGGCAGCATACTAGGCCTCTTGTCAATAACAACTTCAGGTTCTTCAAATCGTGGTCTTCTAAGGATGGGTTTGGCAGGTTCTTCAGGGAGGTGTCTTTTGGTAGCAAAGGCATCAACTTCATATTGTCTGTTGTCAGAGCTGCTTGGATTCACTTTATGAGTCCCAATAGGGGCATCAACAGTAATCTTTCTGGTTGCTGAGTCAGATTTCTGGAAAAGGGCTCTCATCCCTCCTCTTCGGAAATTAGTGGGAATCCTTCTTCCTTCCTTGTCAGCAAGCATTCCATCAGCATCAAACTGTACTGCTCCTTCTCTGAGTAGCTGACTAAGCTCTGAGCATTCTTGTCTGGCATGCTGAGTAGAGTCACACCAGATGCAGTGCCTGGGCAAAGGTCTTTGTCCCTCAGTAGGAACCTCAGCTGAGCCATTAATCTTGAGGGCTAGCTTTTGTAACTGTTCAGCAAGTTGGTCAATTCTGTCGGTAGTGTAGGTCTGATTGTCAGCAGCAGCACTCCTTGGCTCCTTGGTTGACTGGTCTGGCAGATTAGATGTCAGGAGTCTCATAAAGGTAGAAGTTTGCTTTGCCTCTAGGAGAACACGTTTCATCTCTGCAAAGCAAGGAATGCCAGACTTGTCATCCTTGGCAGCATGTAAGTCAACTTTCCTTGCCAAGTCCTGGGGAAGCCCTTGTGCAAGGTAAAGTGTCATGGTAAACTCAGTTATAGCCTGGGACTCTAGGAGTGGCTTGGCCATATCTTCATACTGTTGAATGAACTCTTCAAGTGGTAGCTTGGAAAGTCCAGTTCTTCCAAAGTGCCTGAGATCTTCAATTCCATAGTATATCTGGGGTCTACCATACTCGGTCTGTAGGTAGGTCTTCATTAAGGCCCAGTCAGTGAGAATGTCTCCTTGTCTGAGAAGCTTAGTGGTAATATCATCGGTGCAGTAGTAGGGGAAGTCTTCAGCCATTTCTTGTTCAGATAGGACTGCACATCTTGCAGAGCTTCTCCCATTTGAATATGAAGC